>JAOTQJ010063848.1:0-13603 GCA_025642045.1 Solanum sejunctum | reverse complement strand
TTATGGTTGTTTTAGCATGTTTTGAGCTATGAATCTAAGATCTATTGTGAGATTTGATGAAGGGATTTGATGTATATTGCTTGAGAGTGTTACCAAATATTATGGATGGCTTAATATTGAATTTTCTAGCATGATTTCACTCTTGAATTGCATGGTTTTACACTAGCGCTACACACCCGCTAAGTTTTTGATAAAATGTCCAAATTAGGGTTCTTGAGTTATTGATTGTCTATTGCATGGTTTATGAGTCAGGTGGGTTATGTTAATGAAAGGAATGTATATATGTGTGTTTAAATCATGTAAAACACCTATGGTATTGCAAGTGAAGTATTGGGCTCTCATGTTCGTTGTGTTTTTGGGAATGGTTGATGAGTTATGGAGTCTTTATGCTAAGGTTTATGCTCTTATGAATTGTGAAGCCTACTAGAAGGGGTTATGAACTATATTATATGCTTTTCCCTCTAGTACAAGGTCAATTTCTACATATAGGGGTTATGAACTATGTTGAACACCTTACCCTCATGTATAAATCAGTGCTACTCATTTACTCATATCTACATGAACTATGTTGTACTTTTCACCCTCGTGTATGATTTGAGGTTATGCAATATATGCATATGTAGGGGTTATGACTTATACTACCTTTATCCTCATGTGTTATTCACTTACTCATTTATACATGTAGGGATTATGAACTATGTTGTACTTCTTACCCTCGTGTATGATTTGGGGTTATGTAATATATGAAGGGGTTACGAACTATGTGGTATGCCTCACCCTCATATACATACATGTAGCAGTTATGACCTATGCTACCTTCTACCCTTATATGTTATTCATTATCTCTTGTTTACATGTAGGGGGTTATGAACTATGCTATCTCTTTACCCTCACGTACTACCCATTACCTACTAGAAATGGGTTATGACACATGCTATATCCCTCACCCTCTAGTACAAGGTATTTGGATGATCTAATTATGTCACCTTATTGTGTTAAGCAAGTTCTACAAGTATGATTATTTTCAAGTATGTTTACTATAAAGCATTGTTCATGCATGTCATGTTGCTACTATACTATCTCTTGCTATGATTATGCATTTTTATTATGTTGCCTATCTCTTGTTGCATTGCATCCCACATACTTAGTACATTTTAATGCACTAACGCATATTTTATGCCTACATGATATCACCATGCAGGAACTGTAACCCCGCTTGAGTATCTCCATCCAAATGGCTTGTACGATTTCACTCAAGCTTATTGGTGAGTCCTTCATTCTCGGGACGTTACTTATGATCTCTTTCTATGTATTAGAACTATCTTTCTTTTATGTATACTTTGACTACGAGAGTGAGCCCCATTGCTTGTCTTGGCTCCCGCTAAGTATCTATGTTTAGAGATGTCGTTGGACATGTTATGTATCTATGCTATGAGTCTTGACTCTCCTGTTCTTCATGATATGACATGGAGGTTTACTCTTAGTCCCATTTCCCCTTGTTTATGCTTATTGCTTATTGTCATTTTAATTGCTTCCGCGACCAAGGATGTTAATGATATACTATGAGGCTTATTTAGGGTTCTTTCGGGTCTCTCAATTATCGATCACATCTAGGCCCTAGACTTGGGTCATGACATTAGGGTTGTCTCTATCATTTTGTAAGGGTTAGGTATGTTGAGCCCAAAGTCCTTCCTATTGAGTCGGTTTTGGTAGTTAATGAATTTCTTGATATCTTTTCTAATGAGCTACCTAGTGTTCCTCCTGAAAGGAAAATGGATTTTGGTATAGACCTTCTTCCTGATACTCAACCCATTTCTATTTTCCCCTACCATATGGCCCCAGTGGAGTTGAAGGAGTTGAAGGAACAATTGATGGATCTGTTGAAAAATGATTTTATAAGGCCTAGTAAGTCACCTTGGAGTGCACTAGTGTTAGTTTTGAAAAAGAAGGATGGTTCACTTAGAATGTACATTGACTACCAATAACTTAATAGAGTCACCATAAAGAATAAGTACTCTCTACCAGGGACTGATGACCTTTTTGATCAACTTCAGGGGGCTAGTCACATTTCCAAGATTGATCTTTGGTCTGGGTATCACCAAGTGAAGGTGAGGGAGTGTGACATTCCCAATATGGCTTTTTGGACTAGGTATGGGCACTTTGAGTTTGTGGTTATGTCCTTTGGGTTGACTAATGCACCAGCTATATTTATTGGTCTCATGAATAGGGTCTTTAAACCCTACCTTGGTAAAGTGATAGCATATGCCTCTAGACAACTTAAGGTGCATGAAAAGAATTATCTTACCCATGATCTTGAATTGGCTATCGTGGTATTTGTTTTAAAAATATGGTGTCACTACTTGTATAGGGTTTATGTTGATGTATTCACCGACCACAAGAGTCTCCAATATGTGTTCACCCAAAAAGGCCTTAACTTCAGACAATAAAGGTGATAGCGATCCTTAAAGATTATGATATAAGTGCGCATTACCACCCCGACAAAGCTAATGTTGTGGCAGATGCTCTTAGAAGAGTGTCTAGGGGGTGTTTGGCTAGTATTGATGATGGTGCAAAGGAGTGTCTAGAGAAGTTGATCCGTTGGCTAGGTTGGGGTTAGGTTGGATGGAGTTAAAAATGGTGGTGTAGTGGTTGTTGATGGTTCCAAATCTTCTTTTAAAAATGGTGGTGTAGTGGTTGTTGATGGTTCCAAATCTTCTTTTATTCATTAGGTAAAGGCAAAACAAGATCTTGACCCCGCCTTGCTAGAGTTGAAGACCTTGGTGAAGGATAGTAAAGTGGAGGTTTTCTTCCAAGGGGGAGATGGTCCCCTAGGGTACCAAGGTAGATTGTGTGTGCCTAATATTGACGACTTGAGGAAATTGATTTTATATGAGGCTTATAATTCATCCTATCCTATTTTTCCCGATTCCATGAGAATGGTTAGAGACTATGGGGACGTATCCAAGTGTTATAGTGTCCTTAGAGGTTGCGGGTATTGTAGGAGGTAATCTGAACTATAAGGAAGTCTCGATTGAGACAATGGATGGACAAGTGAAGATAGTCAGGAACAAAGATGTTGCATCCATCAAGGTCCTTTAGAGGAATCAACAAGTGAAAAGTGTCATATGGGAAGCTGAAGCAAACTTGACGAAGCGATATTCGTACCTATTTCATTCTACTCAAGCTTAAGATTGAAAATTAGTCCTTTCTCTAATTTCAAATCCTAAGTTTCAGCCTTCATAGCATGTTGCATGGATTCATATTTATGGTAACAAGTTTATGGTGATTTTGGCATTTGTGTTGAGATTTTTGAAAACGATGTTTAAGTGTAATTGTTGCATTCATGTCTGGCTGAAATCTTCATGATTACTTCTCTTATACATGTTATTTTGATATTTGGGGATGAATGTTCCCAAGTGGGAGATATTGAAATGACCCGAATATATGCCTCAGAAATGCCCATAATTATAATTTTCATATATCTCAAAATCCATATGTGATATTAAAAATTTGACCTCATATTCTTAGTTAGGGGATAAAATTGAGTGGTAAGTGGGTATAACCTGGATTTTAGAAGACCCGTAGTGAAAAATAATTTTTGCCAACTTTTTGCAAAATGGTGTGGGTTTGCGATGCAGACCTATTGCAGAGCAGTGCTATCACTTTCTTAATTTTCTGTTTTAGCCTAAGGTACTGGGGTCATGGCCCCATGCCCTTTTACACGTGAAATATCCTATACTTAGCCATTTTTCAACTCTATATCACTCAAAAACCCTCTCTAAAATCTCTCAACCATTTTATCCAGATTCCCATTAAAATTTAAGTGTCTCAAGATTAATTCTGGATTTCCAAAACTCCTTCAAATCTACATGAAGGAATCTCCAAATTTAGGTATGTGGGTTTCATCCATTAGGTCCTTTCGTCCATGGAACCCAATCTCTATTTTTATTAAGATTGCATGTTTTCAAGATATATTATCTATGGGTATCTTTTATAATGGATTATCAGTATAAATTATATTGAAGTTATATGAAATGTGTATTTATTATATATGACTATCTATTTTAAGCTTGTACTATGAATGGGTTTTGTTTATTGAGACTGTGCATGTTTTGAGCTATGAACTATAATCTATTATGAGATTTGATTATGTATTTCAAGGTATTCTATATGAAGGTTTTACTAAATGTTGGTGTTTTGATTTGCATTGAGTCTTCACGTATTATTACACTCTTGAATTGCATGATATTGAACAAGTATTACACACCTATCAAGTATTTGATAAAATATCTTGACAACGGTTCTTAGAGTTGTTGATGATCTATTATATGATTTATGAGTCAAGTGACTTTATTATGATTTTGGTTTTTTAAAAATGTATTGAATTCATGAAAATGTCTATGATGTTGTAAATGCCGAATTAAGCCCTTTTTCAAAGATTTTACCTCTTGTGGTTCGTTGATGTGAATGAAAGGTAATGTTTGATGATGATCTATTCTTATGTTTTAAGTTAGGCTCATCATTAGAGGTCAAAGGTTTTCTAGAGCTACTCATGTCATATTTTCTTGTTTTTTACACAAATTGCTAAAGTGTTATTATTTCAATTATTCTGTGGGATTAGGCTTAGCACTGATGGATAGAGGGTTTTCTATCTTTCCTTGAACTATGTGCCAATATAGAAGTATTCTTTACCCTTGCTTTACTAGTGGATCTGTTTAGTTCACTCTCTCTTGAAATTCTTCTTGAAATGGGATAGACTCCCGTAAGGCGAAGTTTCTCATGAAATCCTTTCCGAAATAGGATAGGTTCCCGTAAGGGGGTTACTTCTCCAAAATGGGATAGGTTCCCGTAAGGTAAAGTATGATTTACCTTGGAAAACAGACCACTTGTTTACCGATGAGGGGTAATCATTAGGATTCCAAGTTGTAGCCCACTTGGTCTTATTCTTTGTCGTTTAAGGTCTCTTCAAACATATGTATCATGTCTTATGCAAGTTGAATGGTTTACAAACATATTTGACTTTAAGCATTTATCATGCATATCATATTAAGATTATGCCTACCTATTACCTATTATTATGCATTTTGATTATATTGGCTTATGTCTTGTTGCATTGTATCCTACATACTTAGTATATTAAAACATACTAATGCATAATTTATGCTTATATGATATCATCATGTAGGGACCAGAGCTCAATGCATAATTATACTAATGAAATAATTTATGCTTATATGATTCCAACAACACCTCTAAACTATGCATTAGTATCCTTATTTATACTCCCTTGATGTTGTTTACATTGCTTCCGCGACCAAGGATGTATGATTGATATGCTAAGAGGCTTGTTTGGGTCCCTTTGGGTTCCCATTCGATGTGTCACATTTAGGGATAGGCTTGGGTCATGACAATGTGTAAGTTGTGAGCTAAAAAGAAAAATAAAGTATAAAAACAAGGGAAAAGGCTGAAAATGAAAAGAAAGCACCCAGAAAAGCTTGAAATAGGAAAAAGGGAGAATGAGGTGAAAATAACAGAGTTGGTAAGGCAAAAGTGTAGAAAAATGAGTGTCAAGAAGGGTCTTTAGTCACGATGCTCCTAAAATACCATACAAAATCCCCCCTAAGCCTACTTTACAAGCGTAGAAAGTCCTAAAGTGATCCTATTCCAGCTAGTTAAAGGTCTTAATCATGAGTATAGGAGCAAGCCAATGGTATTGGACATTATGCATGTAATCTTTTATAAGAGTGAGTGATTTTGCAATAGTCCCAAGGTTACACATGAATATGTGTCAGATATGAGACTTCTTACTGTGGAGGCACTTACATTGCATTGTTTGCAGTAAACTTATTCAATGATTGTGGATTGTCTATAGCACCTCACTTATCATAGTTGTGTTGTCACGTGTACCATTATGTATTAGTTTGCTAGATGGCTATCTGATCCTGTTTTGAAGAGTTGGTGTGGTTATCTGAGTTTTTGATTTATGTGATGTATGCCATTGGGTTGAGGTTTGTATGTTACTATATTATCTATATAGATTGAGTCTGTCGCTTGAGGACAAACAATAATTTTAAGTTGAGGGTGTTGGTGTGCTACCAAAATATGGCACTTTTGATGCTTAAAACATGGAATTTTATATGTTCTCAATGAGATGTTAGTTGATTTTATGTGTTTCTATGTTATATTGTCGGATATAGGTTTGGCCTTGGTTTTGGGACAAACTACAAAATTTGTTGGTTTTTACTGTTATACGAGACCCTTTATGGGCCATAGATCATTCTATAGATTGTGAAGTAGTTTCATGAATAACTTCAGTGAGGGTCTATTTTCTGAAGTTGATTCTACTAACATGCAGATGAGTCATGGATGGTTTTACGAGTCACAGAAAATGGTTTGTGCCCTGAGGATCAGATATTGAGACTTTTTAAAGATTCATCAGACAAAACCCCTTTATAGGTCATAAACTATTTTATGAGTTGTAGATGGGTGTCATAGAGTTAAAGTCTAAATTTTTAGCAGATGTGTATGAGACCCCGATTACAGGTTGTGGAATGCAATATGGCCCATAAACCCCTTTTGTATGGCATGCCAACCAGTTCTATTAATTTTTTTGGACTTGCATTTTACTTATTATAAATAGGTTTTTTAGGTTATTTTTTAGAATGTTTCACCTAGTACTCAGAGAACTCAGTAATTAGAGAGAGAAAACTGTGAGATCACATTAGAGAGTCTTCGAGAAAACTTGTGTTTAAATTTAATCTTTAAGCTTGTGATTCTTATTGAATAGTGGATTTGCTTGTTCTTAATTCTATTGTTTAAGTGATCAATTATGTTTTCTCAATCCATAGTTCTTGCATCTACAAAAATCATGAGTAGCTAAATCTACAACTAGGGTTTTAGGAACCACGAAGAACTAACAAAGTAAAATAGGATAATTCATGATTCTTGGAAGGTGTGTACTCATGTATTAATTAACTCTCTTCATTTTGCATATTTTTTTATGGTGGCCAACATTAGAACCCACCTAGTGCTACTGACTAGACCAAGGTAGTAATGAATAGGGAAAGAGATCAGTTAAAAGGATTAATGTGTTCTCATCTAATCAACCAAACTGCACCAAGGGGAGATTGTACTGGGATTAATTGGTAAGGATCAGTAATGCACACTGTGGAGATGGGTAAAATCACATACTAAAATTTTCTGCTCACCTTTAACCAAATGGCTTGGTGAACTTAACTTACCGTCCTGCATGCTACAGACTAGAGAAGAATTAGATTATCTGGTGATACTGAGTTGGGGAAACATGGGGAACACAACACCCTAGTTTCTCTCCATATTGATTTCTCTCTTGTGTTAGTTAGTTTAGTTTTATTTTTCACTTATTATTGTAACCCCCCCTAGGGAAGTAAGTTGGTTAACCACTCCAACTGCGATCATTGAATTCTTTTAAGTCTATGTATTCCCTATAAGTTCGACCCTAACCTTTGTTAAGTTCTATTTCTAGACAACAACTGCTTTATACTCTAAAAGGAGATGTAAATTGGGCAACATCAATTGTAGACTTGAAGTCTAATTTTCTAGAAGTTTTATACGAGACCCCGGTTACCAGCCGTAGAGTGTAATATGGCCCATAAACCCCTTTCGTATAGCTTGCCAACTAGTTATCCTATTTCATTTAGGACTTGTATTTTACTTATTGTAAATACATTTTTTAGATTATTTCTTAGAAGTTTTCAGATATTACTCAGAGAACTCAGTAATTAGAGAGACGAAATAGTAAGGTTACATTAGAGAGTATTTGAGAACATTTGTATTTGAATTTCATCTTTAATCTTGTGATTCTCTTTAATGTTAGATTTGTATTTCTTAATTCAATTGTGTAAGTTTATAATTATATTCTTCCAATTCATAATTTTTGCATCTACACATTGCATGAGCAGCTAATTCCACTACTAAGGTTGTCGGAACCATGAAGAACTAACAAGGTAAAACCAAATAATTCATAATTCTTTGAAAGTGTGCATGTACGTATTAATTAACTCTCTTCACTTTGAATATTTTCTAGTGGTGGCCAATATTATAAACCTCCTAGTGTTATCAATTGGATAAGGTAGTAACAAATAGGAAAAGAGATTGATTTATCGGATTAGATTGATGTATTCTCGTCTAATCAACCAAACTGGGCTAAGGGGAGCTTGTACTAGGACTAATAAGTAAGGGTTAGTAATGTATTCTATGGAGATGGGATAAGTCACCTAGTGAAATTTGCCTCTCACATTTGACCTAAGGGCTTAGTGAGGTTAACTTACCATTCTATATGCTACATACTAGAAAAGAATTAGGTTATCCGGTGATGCTGAGTTTGGGACTCATGGGGAACACAAAATCCTAGTTTCTCTCTATATTGATATCTCTCTTGTGTTAGGTAGTTTATTTTTCCATTGATTATTGCAAAAAAAAACTTTGGGGAAGTGAGTTGGTTAACTACTCGAATTGCAGTCATTGAATTCTCTTGAGCCTACATATCCCCTGTGGGTTCGACCCTAAACATGGTTAGGTTATTTCTTGACAACCGCTTTATTCTCTAAAAATGAGTTGTAACTTGGGTGATATCACCTCGCATACTTAGTACTTTCCAAGTACTAATACATACTTTTTACCTACATGATCTATCCATTTAGGAATCGGAGCTCCTATCCACCCTCCTCCTTCAGTTAGCTAGACGATTCGATTGAAGATTAATTATGGTGAGTCCTCCACATTCGGGGACAATAGCTATTTACTTTCTTGGCTTACTTAGACTTGTATATCTTTTGGATACTATCAATTGAGGGTGATCGCAGGAGATATCTTAGCCCCCGTTCAATTCATATTAGAGGTGTTGTTGGATATTTAGATATGTATGTATTAAGCCTGACTCTTATTATGCTATGTATTATGAAAAGACTCCCTTAGTCCCTTATTCCCTCTTATATGTTGAATGTTTTTTGTATGGATGAGGTAGAAGTCCTAAGCCCCTAATTGCCCCCACAATGTAAGTCATGCTTAACCCCTCCCCCCTTCCTCTTAGACTTTATTTACTATGTGACCTATGCTAATCCTCTTCCTTACAACATTCCCATAGCATGAGTCTAAAGTCTCATTTTCCCCTATAAATTATGTGTTATTAATTTATGCTTCCGCAACCAAGGATGTGCTCTGCATGCTTAACAGGCTTGTTTGGGGTTCCTTTGGGTTCCCCATTCGCCGTCTCATATCTAAGACTTAGGCTTGGGTTATTAGAAAGCTTGGTATCAGAGCACTTGGTTTGTAAATGGCCCTCGAAAATCCAATACACCGCATTAAGCGGAGTCTTGGTCATGGTTATGGAGCGTGCCATAACGATGAATTTGAGGCTATGAGTCAATTCACTTCTTCATAATTTTTGTTGTGTTTTAGACTTAGGTTAAGATTTAATTTATTATAATAGATGGTCTTTTGCTCTTCTAGATCATGGCTCAAAGACGAGCTACTTAAAATCTCCCACTTCGGTGGATGAACTAGAACCTTTGGCTCTACAAGTTCCCTAAGGAGAAAAAGGGGTCACTCATGCCGAGTACTACAATATAATCGTATTATTGGCAAGGGCCATGTCCAACCAAGGGATAGAAGCTCCTTATGCTCTGACACCCTCCTCAAGGGTGAGGGACTTCACAAGAATAAATCCTCCAGAGATCTATAGCTCCAACGCTGAAGAAGAACCCAAGAGTTCATCGATGAGGTGTACAAAGACCTTAAGATTATGAAGATTAGCTCAGAGGATAAGGCGTAACTAGTGGCCTATCAACTAAGACTCCTTACTCAATAGTGGTTTGTTCAATTGAAGGGTGAGATAGTGTATGGAGAGCCTATCACTTAGGAAGATTCCAAGGCCACCTTCCTTAATTGTTTATTTTCTATGAAGCCAAGAAAGGTGAAGATAATGATGTTTATGAACGTCAATCAAGGGTCAATGAGTGTTAGAGAGTATTCCCTAAAATTCAATGACCTCTCAAAGTATGCTTCTCACTTGGTTTTTGACCCTATGGCAAGCATGCACAAGTTCATGTTAGGAGAATCCGACTTGATCAATGAAACATATCGCTCTGCCATGCTAATAGTATTTATGGACTTGTCTTGGTTCATAACTTATGTTGAGCAACTTGAAGGGAAACGCTTAGAAATAAAAGGAGTGGAGAGTCCAAGAGGGCTTGGTATGATGGTGGTTTCCAAGGTACCAAAGCTAGTCGCTTCTAACAAGGCTACAAGTTCCAAGGCCAAGAGTCCTCTAATGCTCGAAGTCAGAGATTTTCTAAAGATAGGGTGCCCAACACTAGATCTCAAGGTGATAATAGTGGCCAGATAATTCCTAGGTGTATAAGGTATGGTAAGAATCATGATGGTAGATTCTATAAGAATATGGGTGCTTGTTTTAGATATGGCAACATGGGCCATAAGATTGTGAATTATCCAAACAAGGCTAGAGATGGTTGTCCTCAAAGACAAGGTGTTCATGGTGATCAATGGCCCCAAGGTGGTCAACAAAGGGGTGATCCATGTCACAATTGCTTTTATGCTCTTCAAGGAAAGCAAAGGGTAGATTAGGCACCTGATGTTTTGATCGGTATGTTAAAGATCCACAATCTTAATGTCTATGCTTTATTAGACCCAGGTGCCTCTCACTTTCATTACTTCTTTTGTTGCTAATAGGCTTCATATATGTCCTGAGTTGTTGTGTGAACCTTTTAAAGTGTAGACCCCTATCGGTGATTCCATTATTGCAAAAAGGATTTATAGGGATCATCCCATGCCTATATTTCATAAAGTCTTTCCTTGTGATTTTAAACTTGACATGGTAGATTTTGATATTATTCTTGGGATAGATTGGTTACATGCATACCATGCCTCTATTGATTGTAGAACCCACAAGATTAGGTTAAAATTCCTAATGAACCTGCCCTTAAGTGGGTAGGTCATGATTTAATGATTAAGGCTAGGTTCGTTTCGTGTCTTAAGGTTCGGGAGTAGATTTGTGAGGATTGCATATACCAGCTTGTAGGGGTTAAGGATATTGTGTGTAAAGTCCCTCCTATTGAGTCGGTTTAGGTGGTTAATGAGTTTCTTGATGTCTTTTTTAATGAACTTCCCGGTATCTCTCCCAAAAAGGAGGTAGATTTCGATATATACCTTCTCCCAATACCCAACCCATTTTTATTCCTCCTTATTGCATGGATCTGATAAAGTTAAAGGACCAATCACAAGATTTGGTAGAGAAGGATTTTATAAAGCTTAGCAAGTTACCTTGGGGTGCGTCGGTGTTATTTGTAAAGAAGAAGACGGTTGACTAAGAATGTGCATCGACTAACGTCAACTCAACAAAGTCACCGTGAACAACAAGTATCCCTTTACAAGGATAAATGGTCTATTTGATAAACTACAAGGAGCTAGCCACTTCTCAAAGATTCACCTTCGGTCCGGCTAATATCAATTGAGGGTAAGGGAGTGTGATATTCCCAAAATGGCCTTACGAACAAGATATAGATATTTGAGTTTGTAGTGATGTCCTTCGGCCTAACTACTACTCTGCAATATTATGGATCTTATGAATAGGGTCTTTAAACCCTACATTGACATGTTTATGGTGGTCTTCATTGACAATATTTTGATTCAATCCCGGAGAGAAGAAGAACATCGAAATATTTGAGGGTAGTGTTGCAAATATTGAGGGAAGAAAGATTGTTCACCAAATTCAACAAATGCGAATTCAAGTGTGGGTCTGTGATGGCTCCGCAATGTAGATCCATCGCGGAGTAGTGTTATCACTTCCTTAATTTTCTGTTTCGGCCTAAGGCATTGGGGTCATGGCCACATGCCTTTTTATATGTGAAATGTCTCATACGTAGCCATTTTTCAACTCCATATCACTCAAAAACACTCTCTAAAACCCCTCAACTATTTTATCAAAATTTTTATCCAAATTCAAGTGTCTCAAGCTTAATTTTGAATCTCAACAACTCCATTCAAGCTTCAAATCTCCTTCAAGTCAAAATTAAGGAATTCCCAAATTTAGGTATGTGGGTTTCATCCATTGGGTCCTTTTACCCATGGAGTCCAACCTTTCTATTTTATAAAAATTGCATGATTTCAAATTGTATTTCTTATAGGTATCTATTATTATGAAATATGAGCATGAAATATGTTGGGGTTTTGTCAAATATTATTGACTATACCTGAATATCTATTTTGAGATTATACTATGAATAAATCTTTATCTATTAAGACTATACATGATTCAAGTTATGAAATCTATGAACTATTGTGAAGTTTTGATATGATTTACAAGTTACCCATGATGGGGTTTTACCTTTATGTTGGTGGACTGATTTTCATGAATTTAAGATGCATTGATTTTACTATTTCATGATCTAAACTTTTGTATTTTGCATGATTTGGACATGTATCCATATGTGCCCACTAAGTGTTTGACGAAATGTCAAGTCAAGAATTCTCAAGTTTTTCTATGACCTCTTGCATAATTTTTACAAGTCTTGATTGTTGATGAGTTATTGAGTTCTTATGCTAAGGTTTATGCTCTTAAATTGTGAAGCCTACTAGAAGGGAGTACAAGGAGGATGGCATTATATCATATTTACATGTAGGGGTTATGGCCTATGCTATCTTTCTACTCTTATGTACTATTCATTATCTCATGCTTACATGTATGTGTTATGACCTATGCTACTCTTCTACCCTTATGTACTACCCATTACCTACTAGAAGAAGTTATTACATATGTTATATCCCTCACCCACTAGTACAAGGTAGTTGGATGATCCATTTATGTTACTTTTATAGTGTTAAACAAGATATGCAAGTACGATTATTCTTAAATATTTTTCATCCTACGCATTGATTACACATGGCATATTGAGCTTATGTTCATTGAATATGATTAAGCATCTCATTATTATTGCTTATGGCTCTTGTTGCATTGTATCCCGCATCCTTAGTACATTCAAATATACTAACGTATACTCTATGTCTACAAAATATTATAATGTAGGGACCAAAGCTCCTATCAACCATCCTCCACATGGTTAGTTGGTTCTTATGAAGAAGCTAGTTGGTGAGTCCTCAATTTCGAGGGAGATAGCTATTCTCATTCAAGCTTTATAGATTCTTCTTCTTATATTGGATACTTACTAAATGAGGGTGTGTTACACCCCGTAATTAATTCAACCGAAGTAATTATTCAATTGGAAGAGTTTTGACAAACATGGCATAATTTAAATTAAGTAAGTTCGGGGTGCCTAATTATAATTGGAGCGTATTACTTTTTATAGTTGGAGTTGGGAGTCCCCAATTGGATTAAAATAGAAAGGTTTGGGGATCTAATTGAACAAGGGGCTAACTAGGAGCCCTTAGGGGCAATTTTTAAAGGTTTGGCTTCAATAAATACCCCTCTCTAGTTCAAAATGAAGACCATTTTTTTGTTCTAAGTCTTGTGAAGCTTGAAGAAGAGGAAGAAGAGAAGGAGAGGAAGAAGGAAAGAAAATCTTGCAACAATTGAGGTAAGTTTCTAATC
>JAOTQJ010063847.1:0-46144 GCA_025642045.1 Solanum sejunctum | reverse complement strand
AGGGCATAAAGCTCAGAAACTTCCCCAATAAGTATCAATAAAGTCTGTCTAGAAAAACCTATTTCAGACAGCAAAATATCAATAGTGCAAAGAGAAATCATACTAGGTAGAAGGGTTGGAACTGCCACTAGGTGGATGTCTGTCCTGGAACTGAGCAAAGTACATCTCCTCTACCTGTGAGTACGTGCGATCAAACTTGATATCCTGTAATTTCTGGCGCTCCTCCTGTGTTAGGGTCCAAGCCTGCCAGTGAGCATCCCACGCAGCGGACCACTGTACCCATCGATCATCCTGTGTCGCCTGTAA
The DNA here is from genome assembly GCA_025642045.1 of Solanum sejunctum. Classification (NCBI taxonomy): domain Eukaryota; kingdom Viridiplantae; phylum Streptophyta; class Magnoliopsida; order Solanales; family Solanaceae; genus Solanum; species Solanum sejunctum. The sequence goes on along the minus strand of JAOTQJ010063847.1, from coordinate 45,838 downwards.
TGATCTGAGATTATCAATACCAACCATCATTCTTTGTAGTGTAACTACACGGTGTAGAGCTCAAGCTGAAGATGACAAGCCTTAGAAGAAGGGTGATATGCATGTGACTATAGCTGAGGCTGAGGAGGCTCTGAGCGTGGTTGATCGAGTGTTGGAGGATCACGCATCTCCTCCTTTTTCTCTGACTTAGACTTGGGAACTAGGCAAACAAAATGCATATTTCAAAGGTTCATCAGTGTGAGATAAACCCTACTATCATTCAGAGACTGCATGTCAACAATTAGATGTCTTGGTATAAGAGACAAGGCTAACAGTATCACTAGTGGACCGGCCTGGATGGTGAGCCTGTTCTTCGACATTTGGGAGGCGAATAAGCATATGACAAATATGGCTAGATTTACCTCCCTATGTACTACCCAACTCAAGAAGAAGAAGATAGCATCCTTACTTACTTGATTCACCCCCTGTGTGCGTCCGAAGTAAGACATATTCAGAAAATAACTCAAGACTCTCCAACCCAGCTCTCGCTAATATGAGGATGTGGACTCCTTATACCTAAAGGCTCGAGTGGCAATGGAGTAGGTAAGCCAAAATCTATCATAATCAAAAGAGGTATCCAACTCCATGACAAGCTGATCAAAAGCTATAAATCGTGTAATGTCATTTGTATATAGTCCTATGCGATAGCCCAAATCCCTCACTGACAATTTGTTCTTCCCTTTGAATGTAAAATCCATGCAAGTGTTAGGCCCAATGTGACTCGCCTTCAGCTTTAGATGTTGGTCGTTCTAAAGCTAAAGCGAGCATAGAAACTCCATCGTCAATCCTGGACTCATGGGACCCTCAAAAAGTAGTAATGTCCTCCAACTAGACTTCTATAGTAGTACACAAATGCTCTCCCATAGTCCATATAACTCTAAGGCCTCAACATCAAGAAACATAGGAGGAGCTATCTCTCTCTGATTTTGCCACTCTCTAAATTACTTACGAGCCTCATCCCTACTAAAAGGAATCTGTTGACCTAAGTATGTGCAGTAGGCTGAGTTTCCAGGGAACCCGGATCATCAATGAGCCATTTGTAAAAATAGCCAATGGTAAGAAACAAACTCTAATACGCCGTATTATTTTTTTAACTCCTTCCTAAATCACCTTATTACATCATATTAATGGTTTTCCTCCCGTTTAGTGCTTCTTTATCGTCACTCACTAGCTTGACACCATAGTGTTTTATTTCAAAACCTCCCAATTTTGAAAGTACATCGAGGATTTTCTTGGGTCGCTCCTACCCCTTCAAACTTTTTTCAATCTATGACCATTAACCTTAAACTTCTCACCCTTTCCTTGGAGTTCAATAGTTCTAAATGGATAAATCTTTATTACTTCAAATAGACCCGACCATCTTGTTTTCAATTTCTAGGGAAACAATCTCAATTAGTATTGTATAACAGTACTAGGTCCCCATCTTTGAACTTCTTAGATTTCTTGATATGTGCATCATGATATTTCTTCATGGGCTCCTTGTACATATGATTATTATGAAAGTCTAAGGTCCTCTATTCATCTAATTCACTGAGTTGATTGAATCTCTCCTTTCAAGCACTTTCCAAACTAGGCATCCTTTCGCAATGCCCATAATGCCTTATGTTCAATCTTGACAGGTAAATGGCAAGACTTCCCGTAAATGAGATGGAAGGAAGTAGATCCTATAGGTGTTCTATATTCTATACAGAAGGCCCATAATGCTTCATCCAACTTCAGAGTCCAATCCTTTCATGTTTTATCAACTGTATTTTCCAAAATGCCCTTAATATCTCTAGTTGGCCTTGCCTATAAGGGTAGTAAGCCACACCTCCCTTGTGATGAAAGACATACTCTCTAAAGTTTTGACCAATGGGTCATTCCGAAAACATGTTCTATGATCGCTTACAAGTACTCAAGGTACTCCAAATCTCGTAAATAACTTTTTCAAAAATTGTACCACTGTGCGACTATCATTTTTCGGACATGCCTGTGCTTTGACCCATTTTGAGAAATAATCAATTGCCACAAAGATGTACTTATTACCATATAAACTGGGAAAGGGACCTGCAACATTAATACACCAAATATCAAATACTTTGCAAGGAAGTATATAATGCAGCAGCATTTCATCACGTTTGGTAATGTTTCCCATTTGCTGGCATGCCACACAGTTAGACACAAATGTGTGGGCATCTCAAAAAATGGTCGACCAATAGAATTCACAGTCCAATACATTTTTGGTAGTCCTGCAGCCTGAAAAATGGCCTCTAGCTGGGCCAGCATAATAGTGTTCCAAGATCTTCCATCCTTCCTCATCATCAACACATCTTCTAATCACCTGAGCTGCACAAACTCGAAACAAGTATAGGTCATCCCAAAAATAATGGACAACTTCCCTTTTGAGTTTCTTTCTTAGATGGGAAGACATCAAGAAGGCTCAATACTGCCAGTGAGAAAATTAGCAATATTAGCATACCAATGCTTCTTCCCTTAAACTTGTAAAACCTTCTCAAAATGGAATTCTCCGTCCACATTGTATCTCCTAAATTGTTCATCCACCTCTAGTTCCAGTCGAGAGGGGTGGTCAGCAGCTTGGTTAGTTGCACCTCTCTGATCGCTTATTTTAAGGTTAAATTCTTGCAAAAGTAAAATCCAATGTAATAATCTAGGCTTTGCATTTTTTTCTAAAGTAAATATCTTAATGCCAAATGATTGGTGTAGACAATTGCTTCCAATAAAATGATGTAAGGCCTAAATTTTTAAAAGGCATAAACAGTTGCTAGAAATTCCTTCTTTGTGGTCGTGTAATTCAGTTGTGGTCCTGTCAACGTCTTACTAATATTGTAGATTGGATAAAAATATTTTCTTTCTTTTTGTCCCAATAGTTCCCCTACTACCAAATCCCTAGTATCAGACATGATTTCAAAAGGTTTTGACCAATTAGGAGCCACCAGAACTGGTGCAGTAATCAACTTTTCCTTCAAAGTGATGAAAGCATCCATGTATTCCTTGTCAAAGTTAAATTTTGTCCCCTTTACAAAAGATATGTGCCAAGGGCTTGGCAATTTTTGAGAAATCCCTATAAACCTCCAGTAAAAACCAGCGTGGTCCAAGAAGCTTCTGCTGGCTTTTATGGAAGTTGGTGGGGGAAGTCTTTCGATTACCTCAATCTTTGACTTTAGCCACTTAAACACCTTTTTCTAGAAACTTTTTGCCCTAACATAATTCCCTCTTTGACCAAAAAGTGGTATTTTTTCTAACTTAATGCCAAGCGAGTCTCTTTGCACCGCTATAATACTTTTTCCAAATTGTTGAGATATTTTTCAAATGACTCTCCCATAATACAAAAGTCATCCATAAAGACCTCCATGAAATCCCTAATAAATTTCTCAAATATGGCAATCATACATCTCATGAAGGTGGCAGAGGCATTAATAACCCAAATGACATACGTCGAAAGGCAAATATTCCAAATAGACATGTAAAGGTGGTCTTTTCCTGATCGTCGAGGTTAATATGTATCTGAAAATATCCACTCATACCATCAAAAAAATAGTAGTAAGCATGCACTGCCAATTTCTCAATCAATTGATCAATGAAGGGAAGTGAAAAGTGATCCTTTTGGGTAGCGTCATTCAACTTTCTATAATCAATTACCATTCTCCAACCAGTCACTGTGCGACTAGTAACAAGTTCTCCTTTCTCATTTTTCACCACAGTCATCCCTCCTTTCTTTGGGATAACATGAATAAGACATACCTATTGACTGTGAGATATCGGATAGATGATACCCGCATCTAACAATCGAATCACCTCATTTTGCACTACTTCCATCAACTTTGGATTTAATATCCACTATACCTAAATAACAAGCTTGAACCCTTCTTCAATTGTGATTTTATGGTTACAAAAAGTTGGGCTTATGCCTTGAATATGCTCTGATTTCCAAGAAAATATTTGTTTATGTCGCCCAAGAACAGACAATAGTTCGCTTTTCTATTCCATAGTCAAATTCGATGCAATTATAATAGGGCATTGTCTCTTTTCGTCTAAAAATGCATACTCCAGATGGCTAAGAAGTGGCTTCAATTCTAGAGAATCCGATCCTTAAGGCTTAGCATTTTCAATTTTTTTCTCCAGAACTTCCTCACACTTAGCTACTTCTACCCTCTAAATTGTATCCAGCCCAAAAAGTGTCTCAAAAGACCCTTTGTCTCGTATGATCTTTATCAAATGACAAAATTCTATAGGGTTTGGAGATTTATCCATTGTATCGGTGAGCTTGAACATGCATTGATTCTCTCCAACCTTAAATGTCATTTCACCATCATGAACATTAATCAATGCACTAGCAATTGCTAGAAATGGATGCCCTAAAATTAGGGCCATTTCTAAATCTTCCTTTATATCCAAGATTATGAATCTACAGGAAATGTGAATTTGTCAACCTTCACGTATATATCTTCAATTATACCCCGATTATAGTGAATAGGACTATCCGATAATTGAGTACACAAGTTGATTTTAATTTCATAATTCCTAATTTCTCCACAATTGATGTTGGCATTAAATTAATGCTTGCGGCCAAATCTACCAGTGCCTATTTGAAGTACATGTCGTCAATAGAAAAGGAAATGGTGAACCTTCTTGGATCTTGGCATTTTTAAGGTAACTACTGGAGCATAAATGCTTAAAGATTGCATTTAGATTTACAACTGGGATATCCACCCAGTCCCTCTTATGAGTAACCAAATCCTTAAGGAACTTAGCATATTTTAGCATTTCTGTCAAAACATCCATGAGGGATAATTTAACTTTCACTTGGCCCATGATTTCATAAATTTTTGGAAGGCCTTTGCATCATCATTTTTCTTCACCATCGAAGGAAAAGGAATAATTACTTTCTCTATGGTGGGATTTTTACCGAATTGATGGTCCAAAGATGTTTCCTTCTCCTTTTTCTCTTCTTTCCTTTCCCCTTCTTCTTTTGTAACCGACTTAACCCTACTTGTATCAAGGGTTGGTTTCATACTATATTTTGGGCCTTAAAACTTTTTCTCCCTCGTCGGTATCATAGCACTAATGTATTCAAGAGAATTAGGTTCAGTTTTGGCGAGCAGAGTTCCTCGTTGATGATTTGACATTGTTCCATCATTTTTCGAAGAATCTCTTCATTTTTTTCTGACTTGTTTTTAAAAGGCTTCCTCCAATTTCTAAATTCTTTGATCATTTTTTTGATCTCTCTCTTCCATCATTATTTTTAGTTCAGTAGTTGGGTCTTCCATTTTCCTTTGATTTGGGGGAACATAAACTTGGTTATTCTCCCTGAGTTAAAATTTGACCTCCACTGATTATTCCATCGTCCATGATTATTTCATCCTTCTTGTTTGAAATTATTATTACATTAAAAATTATTTCTTGGAGGATGATTACGCCAATGGCCTTGCTGACTATTGGTTACCTATGGTCCTTCCCCCTTTTTTGCATAATGTGCCAGATTTACTTCTCTTGGGGCGGGAGAAATTGATTCCTCAAAATATGGGCAACAAGAAGTCAAATGATTTCCAAAACATGATTCACATGACAGAACAAGCTCAGATTATTGAGAACTTGAACCGCCTTAATGATATGTTTCAGCTTGAGCCACTGGTTTGTTTTGATGGTTACTATTGGGATGATGGTTGACTGGTCCAAGTTGTTCTTGAATAGTTCTTTTCACCAAGCTTTCCATACTTGCTTTGAACGTTGTCAATTGGTATACTTCATATAGACCAGCTTTAGTTGGCATAGCTCTTTCATCATACCAATATTTTGCATTGCAAGTGAGCTTCTCAACTAATTCCTCATTTTCATCTGATGTCATGTCAAGAAAAGAATCGACCTTTGAAGAATAATCAAGTTTTTTCATTGATGGTACCATAGTCCTTGGTAGAAATGAAACATCATACTAGCAGGATCTATGAGTGTAGGTGGACATTTGATTTTCAGATCCTTGAATCTTTCCCAAGCCTCTCTCAAAGATTCCGATGGATCTTGCTGAAAATTTTGAATTGAACTTTTTATTTTGGTGAAGACAGAAAGTGAGAAATATTCATACATAAAGGCTTGATGAAGATCATCCCAAGTGGCAAAATGCCTACTTGGGAACAAATTAAGCCATCATGCCACCTTATGACATACTAAAAAAGAAAACAATGATAACTTAAACGGTCTGAAGACACCATTTATCCTAAATGTTTGGAAGGTTCGTGAAAATCAAAGCATATGAGCCTGAGGATCTTCATTCTTCTGCCCCAAATTGATTGTTCAAGATGATCTAAATCATGGCAGGTTTTCGAATGTATAGGCATCAATATTGGGGAGCCCTATAGGATCCTCTTCTGTATATGTCAGGCTAATAGCTTGAAGTACTGTCCTACGCTGCCTATCAGCCATTGGTACCCTACCAACCGGTCATTCTATTTATTCTTTCTATCTCAAAATCCTGAAGTTAAATTTCTTCCTCACCTTTCTCAGAACCCTCCTTAGGTGAATTCTTAGGGCTAATAGGAGCTAAAGGATCTTCAAAATATAAGGGATTTCAAAGTTTCTAGATTGTTGAGAAGAAGTACTTGCACTTTTAGATCGAGTAAATATGTAGTACTTGCAAAAAGAATTAAAATAAAATAATAAATGCTAGGAAATCAACCTAACCAATTTTCTTCCAGGCTAACAATAAATTTTAACAAACTTTTTCTACGCCAATCCCCGATAATGGCGCCATTTTATGAAACAGTTTAGTGGTAGTCAACCTATTCTGTGAGGAATCGATTTATTCCCCTATCATATTCTCAAGGATTAGCTCAAAGGAAATATTTTATTAAATTAGCTCGACAAAGTTTACTAGTTGGTATTGAAGGTCCCCTAAATTCGAATGTGTATGAGATATTTTGAACAAGTATTATAACAATTATAAAAATAAGGATTATGAATTGAACTTAGGTTGTAAATAATTTCAGATTATTCTTATTATTAAGTCTATTTAATTAATTTATTATATTAAACTAGTAATCATCCAGTCAAGATTAATTTACTAAATTAATCATATCCCTATGTTTAATAGCACGCATCAATGTAGTCAGCTAAAACTATTATTTATATTATTAAATACAAATTATAGTCTTCCAATAATTAATTAGCAAATTGGCTAAATTCATTAATTTATTTGTTCTACAATTGAAAGCAACTAGTATAAAATAAATAATTAAATACACTAGAATAATAATATTTTCCTAAATATTTATGATCCTTCGTCAATTCATAATCCTATATAAATTAAGTAAATATGATAACCATTAAACTAGAATACAACATAAAATAATATTTAGGCATGATAACAATTTTATTATATAAAAAAATTAACGACGAAAACTTACAATAATAATCAAAAGATTATATTATGTGAACTCGAATAATCCACAAAATCAACTCCTCAACAGTCTTCACTTAATATAACCAAAGAAGGCTTTTTAAAAGAAGAATAAAACAAAAAGAATGTTGGAATTTTGCGATATGGTACAAAACAATCTGGACTGCCTACATATAGGAATGGAGGACGGGCGTCCTTCCGCGAAAGACGGTCGTCCTTCAGCGAACGCCAGTCGCCCTTCATTGAAGAATAGTCGTCCTTCGTTGACATTTTTGCTTTTCTAGATTTCCTTCATTTTTTGAGATTTTTATTTTGCCTTTTTGACTATTTTTTTCGTTTTGAGCATTTTTCTTTTTCTACAGCTTCTAATTTTTCTCTGAGCTTCATGACTTGATTTACCGACACTTCTTTTTACTTTAATTAATTTTTTTTGCTTTAATTCATGTATTATCCTCTGAATAAACCTTGTATATACAATTCACATGATTTTAAAAATATTTTTGAACAAAAAAATTAATACGCCTTGAATTATTTAATTATTTTTAATAAAAATGCTTCAAATATGAGTTCACAAATAAGCACGAAACGAGCTTATCATTTACTCATGGGTCTTATATATTATGAAAATCATTGCACACTATGTTGGAGTTTATGAAATTGTTGTTTTACCATCTTTTGGGTTATTAATCTAAGATCTATTATAAGATTTGATGAAGGGTTTTGATGTTTATTGCTTGACGATGTTACCAAGTATTTGTTGAAGGTATTACATTACTTTTCTAGCATGATTTCACTCTTGAATTGAATGGCTTTATACTAGTACTACACATCCTTTAAGTGTTTGATAAAATATCCGATTATGGTTTCTTTTTGAGTTGAGGGTCCAATGTTTGTCTTGTACATTGAATGACTATATGATGATAAAATGATGATAGAATGATGATAATGATGAAATGTAAGTATATACATGATGGTTATATGATGATGAAATGAGAAAGGAATGATGTTGAAATGATGATGAAATGTATGAATGCGTATGATAGTTATATAATGATAAAATGAAGAACGAATGATAATGAAATGATGATCAAATATATATATGTACATAATGACTATATGATGATAAGAGGGGTGAATGTATACATGATATTCTTCTATATAGTGTTGGCTTATGATAATGCCCTACTCGAGTGTTGCGCACTGGGTAACCGTGTCAAGGGGTTCGTATCTTGATAACCTATCGGTGGGTTTGTACTCCGATAACCATGGGTGGTAAGGGGTGACTATCTACAAACCATGTTGGGGGTTTGTAATCATCAACCGATCAAGGGGTTTGTACTCCGATCACCACGGGTGGTAGGGTGCGACTATCCATCAACCATGTTGGGGGTTTGTATCCATCAACCTTGTTGTGGGGTTTGTACTCCATCAACCATCTAAGGGATTTGTACCCATCAACCATTAGGAGTTTTGTACCTCAACAACCTCATGAAGGGGTTCGTACCCCATGCGCTCTTCAAGCGGGTGATATGCCTTGGATTGCTTAAGAAATGGTCACTCCCTACACATATGTTATGTTCTATGAAAGTATGATTTAATCTAGGCATTTTGCACTCATGTCATATTGCCATATGCTCATCTATTGTCCAAATAAGCATTTTGCTTATGATGCCTATCTATTGTTGCATCGTATCCTACCTACTTAGTATATTCAAACGCACTAATACATGCTCTATGCCTATATGATATCACCATGTAGGAATAGGAGTACCACTTGAGCATCCTCCTTCACATGGCTAGTATGATTCGCTCAAGCTTGTTGGTGAGTCTTCAATTCCGAGGAAGTTACTTATGATCTCTTGTTATGTATTAAGACTTTCTCTCTTGACTTATGTATTAACTATGAGGGTGAGCCCAGTTGCTTTGTCTTGGAGCCCGTGCTTATCTTATAGTAGAGGTATCATTGAACATGTTATGTATCTATGTTATGAGCTTTGACTCCTTTTGACTCTTGATGTTGATGTTATGAATTTGTTCTTATCCTTGTCAATTTTGATTTACTACTACATGTTATATTTTATTGCTTCCGCGACTAAGGATGTGTTATGACGTGCTAAGAGGCTTGCTTAGGGTCCCTTTGGGTTCCCTATGCTCTATGTCGCAACTAGGCCCTAGGCTTGTGTCATAACAAACTTGGTATAAGAGCACTATATTTTTAGATCCTCAAAGTCCAATGCACTACATCGATTAAAGTCTTATTCATGGTATATTGTACACCACAACTATGAGTAGGAGGCTATGGGATGTTTTAGGAAGTGTTTTCCTTCTTCATGTTCTAAGTCATGCTGTAGAGTGGAAGTAACCTTTCCTCACCTAAAACTTGTCCTTTCCTATGCATGATCATGCCTAATATGAGAGGGAGATGATCACACACACACGAGGAGCAACCGACCAATGGAGAGCTTAAGGATACCCTCTTCACTTTGCTTACACAAGTGGTGGCTAATCAAGCCACTCAAGGGGCCCAAGCCCCCATAATCATACACTGGCTTTTCATATTAGAGACTTTATGAGAATAAATCCCTCAGAATTCTATGAGTCAAAGGTAGATGGGACCCTTAAGAGTTCATTGATGAGGACTACAAGATACTGACTATAATAGGTGTGAGGCCAAAAGAAAAAGCAGAATTGGCGGCTTACCAACTCAAAGAGGTAGCAAAAATATGGTACAACCAATGGAAGGAAGAAAAGTGTGTCAAGTATGTGGTTCTTTGGGAAGAGTACAAAGTAGCTTTCCTTAATTGGTTGTTCCCTCTTGAGTTTAGGGAAGCTGAATTGGTCAAATATATGAATTTGAGAAAAGGTACAACGAGTGTGAGGGAATATGCCCTCAAGTTCAACCAACTTTAAAAGTTTGCTCCTTACTTGGTTGGTGACACAAGGTCTAGAATGAATAAGTTCATGATCTGGGTATCCAACTTAGTGAGTGAAGAATGTCGGTCTACTATGTTTATTGGTGATATGGACTTGTACCATTTGATGACCTATGTTGAACAAATGGAGGAAGAGAATTAAGGAAGATAAGGGGTCATGAGGCCAAGAGGGACCATTTTGAGGGTAAGTTCCAAAAGGGTGGCCAGCTCCATAAAGGCCAAGGGTCTTCTCATGCATTTCAAAGGAGGGTTGCCAATGACTTTCCAAGGGCCCAAGGTGTTGGTGTTGTGGTTCCTAATGAGGTGTATCCTTAGTGTGGAAGGGGTCATAAGGTCCCATGATTGATAGATGTTAATGCATACTTTGGTTATGGGAAGTGGGTCACAAAAAGATGGATTTTCCTCGAAATGGCAACAAGGGTAAGGAGGTTCGTCCACAAGGTTCTAATGTGATTCTTTTGGGCAGAGGTGGCCAACAAGATGGTGCCCCAAGGCACAATTGGTTTTATTCTTTGTATGGGAGGCAAGGGATTGATAAGATGCCCAATGTTGTTACTCGTATGTTGAAAATCTTTAATTTTGATGTGTCTGCATTGATTGATTCGGGTACCACTCTTCCTTTTGTTAACCCCTTTGTTGCCAAAATGTTCCATGTTGACCCTGAATTGTTTCATGAGTCATATGAGGTGTCTACTCCTATTAGTGAATCTATTATTGCTAGAAAAGTCTATAGAAGTTGTCCTATTTGCATCTTGCATAAAATCTTACCTTGTGATCTTGTTGAGTTGGATATCGTTGACTTTAATGTTATTCTTGGGATGGATTGGTTGTATGCATAATATGTTTCTTTTGATTGGAGAATCCATAGGGTCAAGTTCCACTTCCCATAAGAACCCATCCTTGAGTGGGAGAGTCAAGATGTGGTGGTCAAGGATAGGTTTAGCTCTTGCATTGAAGCCCGTAAGTGGATCTCTAAGGGATGTCTTTACCATCTTGTGAGGGTTAGGGATACGGAGTCTAAAGTCCGTCCAATAGAGTCTGCCCTAATTGTAAATGAGTTTCTTGATGTCCTTACAAATGACCTTCTCGGTATTCCTCCCGAAAGGGAAATAAACTTTGGTATAGACCTCCTCCCTGATACTCAACCCATTTCTATTCCCCCTTGTCGTATGGCCCCGACAAAGTTAAAGGTGTTGAAGGAATAATTGAGGGACTTACTGAAGAAGAGTTTTATTAGGCCTAGTCAATCCCCTTGGGGTGCACCAGTGTTGTTTGTGAAAAAGAAGGATGGGTCTCTTAGAATGTGTATTGACTAGTAACAACTCAATAGGGTCACCATCAAGAATTGATATCCTCTTCCAAGAATTGATGATTTGTTTGACCAATTGCAAAGGGCTAGCCACTTCTCTAAGATTGATCTTTGGTCCGGGTATCATCAAGTGAAGGTAAGGGATAGTAACATTCCCAAGACGGCCTTCCGGACTAGGTATGGACATTATGAACTTTGAGACGTTCTTCGAACCAATCATATACTTTATTGAGATAGGCGAAACTCCTCCTCTAAGAACCATATATGAGACTTTCATCTCGTACAGCTTAAGCAAAAACCCCCCAAATACTAGTTGCAATGGATATGGAATATAAAGTTTAAAATTTATTAAGTTCTGATCCCATCTTCTCTGAAAAATCCGAAAGTTCTTCTTTGTGGCGATAATACCAATATATCAAGTTGGAATAGTTGTCTTTATCTTTATTTTGATAATTATGGGCCTGGAACCCCCTTTTATTATTAAAATGAATAGAATTTTTGATAAAGGGCGGCTTCTCCTATGTCGTGTCAAATTCACATCGACAAAAAGAGATTTGTCCTCTTCTATAAAGAAATAAAAAAAATCATAAAATCTCATCTAATACTATCTAATACTAATATCTAATCGCTAACTAATCTAACAATCTAAAATTTAAGAATAAGTAATAAATTATGGAACAAGGGTCTTTTTCTCAAATTTTACTCTTAGCAACTCCTATGTTCAAAGCAAGATGTTGTTTAATTAGACCACGAATTACAAATGTCTGGAAAAGTTCTATTGCTATTTCATGAGGCAATCCACATTGATGTAATGAAAGTGAAGGACCCACGACAATGATAGAACGTCCTGAATAATTGACTCGTTTACCAAGCAGAGTCTCACGAAATCTTCCCTCTTTGCCTTGAATTACATCAGAAAATGACTTGTAAACTTTATTATGATTGTCCCTCATTGGTTTTCCCCGGTTTATATTAATATATAAAATAATAGAATTAGGAAATCCTCTATTTACTATATCAGTGAATAATAAGTTTTTCGTTGACAAAAGAATAAAGGTCATTTCTATTCCAAGGTGGGGAGTTTTATTTTCCCCATCGACCTATTTGCAAAATAAAATGAAAAAAATTCTATATTTACATATCTATAGAAGAACGTATATAAAAATCTTTAGTGAAAGTTAAGAACTCATTGAAATTAATTAATTCTATTTTGAAACCTTTGTGTTTTGTCAAACTTTCTGACTTTTGATTTTCTCTGAATTATTATACAATGAACCGGTCATCTTTATAGACCTAATGAATAGGGTCTTTAAACCCTACCTTGATTCCTTTGTTGTGATCTTTATTGATGATATTTTGATCTATTCTCGTGGTGAGGAGGAGCATAGGGTTCATTTGAGGGTTGTGTTGCAAAGATTGATGGAGCAAAAATTGTTTGCTAAATATGAAAAGTATAAATTTTGGTTGAAGGAGGTTGCTTACCTAGGGCATGTGGTGTCGGGGAATGGTATAAAGGTTGATCCTAAAAAGATTGATGTGATTAGAAATTCGCCTAGAACATTGACCCCATTGAACATTAGGAGTTTCTTGAGCTTAACAAGTCACTATCGGAGGTTTGTGAATGGGTTCTCTTCTATTGCTTCTCCTATGATGAAATTAACTCAAAAGAAGGCTAGGTTTGTGTGGAGCGATGAATGTGAGAGGAGCTTCCAAACCTTGAAAGATAAGCTTGTGACTGCTCCTATATTGTCACTACCAGATCGGCTTGAGAGATTTGTTATGTATTGTGATGCTTCTTCAGTCGGTTTGGATTGTGTGCTAATGCAAAATGGTAAGGTGATAGCTTATGCTTCTTGGCAAATCAATATGCTTGAAAAGAACTACCCTACTCATGATCTTGAATTGGCTGCAGTAGTATTTGCTTTGAATATTTAGCGACATTATTTGTATGGGGTGCACGTTGATGTGTTCACCGATCACAAGAGCCTCCAATATGTCTTCACTCAGAAAGATCTCAACTTGAGACATAGAAGGTGGTTGGAACTTCTTAATGACTATGATATGAGTGTCTATTGCCATCCCAATAAGGTAAATATGGTGGCGGATGCCTTGAGTGGGGTATCTATTGGCAGCCTAACTCATGTTGATGGTGGTGATAATGAGATGGCTAGGAATGTGCATCAATTGGCTAGGTTGAGCCTTAGGTAGGAAAATGTTGGTAATGATAGTATTGTTGATGGTTCTAGGTCTTACTTGGTTGATAAGGTGATAGCAAAATGAGATCTTGACTCCTCCTTCCTTGAATTGAAGGCTTTGGTGAAAAAGGGTAAAGTAGAGGTTTTTTCCCAAGGGGGAGATGGTGCCTTTAGGTACCAAGGCAGGTTGTATATGCCTTGTGTTGATAGCTTGAGGGATAAAATCATTGATGAGGCCCATAATTCTTCTTATTCTATTCACCCCGGTTCCACCAAAATATATAGAGATTTGAGGGATGTGTATTGGTGGGAGGCATGAAGAGGGACATTGCCAAATCCCTTTCCGGTTGTTATAGTTGTCAACAAGTCAAAGCCGAACATCAAAGGCCGGGTGGCCTAACCCAAGACATTGATATTGCTACTTGCAAGTGGGAAGACATAAATATGGATTTTGTGGTTGGGTTGCCAAAGACGAAAAAGGCTTTTGATTTCATTTGGGTTGTGGTTGATTGGATGACAAATCGACTCCCTTTCTACGAGTTAAGACCACATATGGGGCTGAAGATTATCCAAGGTTGTAAATTCAAGAGTTGGTAAGGTTGCATGGGATTCCTTTGTCCATTATATCAGATTATGGTTCTCAATTTACTTTACACTTTTGGAGGTCTTTCCAAAGGGATCATGGTACTAGAGTTAAGCTTTATACAGCCTTCCACCCTCAAACGGATGGCCAAGCTGAGAGGACCATCAAAACCCTTGAAGATATGTTTGGAGCATATGTGTTGGAGCTTAAAGGTGGTTGGGATGATCATCGTCCGTTGATTGAGTTTGCCTACAACAATAGCTATCATTCTAGCATCGATATGACTCCTTTTAAGGCTCTCTATGGAAGACATTGTAGATCACCGGTTGGTTGGATTGAGGTTGGTGAGATAGCTTTTTTGGGACCAAATCTAGTTATTAAGGCTCTTGATAAGCTTAGTATGATTAGGGAAATGTTGAAGATGGGCCAAAATCGTTAAAAATCCTATGTTGTTAGAAGGAGAAGAGACCTTAAATTCAAAGTTGGTGATTGGGTCTACCTAAAGGTTTCAGCCATGACGGGTGTGGTCTATTTTCGTAAGAAGGTTAAGTTAAGCCCAAGATATGTTGGTCCTTATGAGGTTATGAGAAGGGTTGGCAAGGTAACTTATGAGTTGAGATTGCCTAGTGAAATGGATTTGGTTCATCCAGTGTTCCAGGTGTCCATGTTAAGGAAATGTGTGGGTAATCCAAATGCCATTGTGCCTCTTGATGTTATGGGTGTTGTTGAGATAATTGGACATATGAAGAGGTTCTAGTTCAGATTTTGGATAGGCAAGTGAAAAGGCTGAGGAACAAAGAGGTGGCTTCCGTTAAGGTCCTTTAGAGGAATTATTAAGTTGAGAATGCTACTTGGGAGGCCGAAGAGGACATGCAAAGGTAATATCCTTACCTTGTCCACTCCAGTCAAGCCTAAGATATTGATCTAAGTCCTTTATATGATTTCAAGTTTTAATTTCGGCCCTCATGTAATTGGATTTGTTCATGATTAAATTGACAAGTTCATGACGATTTTACACTTATGATGAGATTTTTGAAATGATGTTTAAGTACATTTTTGCATCTCTATGTGGGCTAAAATGGTCATGATTGTGTCTCTAATATATGTTTCTTTGATATTCGGGGATAAATGTTCCCATGGGGGACATATTGAAACGACCCCAACAAGTGCCCTATAATGTGCCTTGAAAGTGCCCGAAATTTTGATTTCTATATATCTCAAAATTCATGCATGATATCGAAAATCCGACTTCATATTCTTGTTTAGGGGGGCAAATTTAAGGAGAAAAGGGTCTAACCCCAATTTTAGATCAACCATATCAAAAATCAAGATTCCCAAAATGCAATTTCCAGAGATTTTTTCGCACCCCTGGAGCGACGCGCCAAGGGCGCGCACTTATGTTATTTTGGTCCAGTTTTAACTTTGGTCCAAGACTTTTAAATCCTCGGCCTAAGTGTTCCCAAATGTGAAAATAACTATACTTACCCAATTTTCCGCCCCATATCATGCTAAACATTCCCCAATATTCATTCAAACACTTAGCCAAATATTTTACTCCCAAACTCAAGACTCAAAACCCTTTCCCGATCTTAGGGATTGCACTCAAGCTTCAAGCCTGCATCTCCAATCTTCATCACATTCATCTCCAAAGCTAAGCTATGTGAGTTTTTTTCATGGTTTTACTTTCACCTATGATGCCCAAGTTTCCTTTTCCTCAAAATTGCATGATTTAAAGTTGATTTACTCATGGGTCTTATATATTATGAAAATTACTGCACACTATGTTGGAGTTCATGAAATTATGACTTTTTTACCATGTTTTGGGATATGAATCTAAGATTTGTAGTAAGATTTGATAAAGGGTTTTGAAGTTTATTGCTTGAGGGTGTTACCAAGTATCTATTGAAGGTTTTAGATTGAATTTTCTAGCATGATTTCACTCTTGAACAGCATGGTTTTACACTAGCACTACACACCCTCTAATTGTTTGATAAAATAACCAGTTATGGTTTCTTGAGGAGTTGAGGGTCCAAAGCTTGTCTTATAAGTTGAATGACTATATGATAATTAAATTATGATAGAATGATGATGAAATGCATGTATGTATATGATGATTATATGATGATAAAATGATGATGAAACGTATGAATGTATATGATGGTTATATGATGATGAAATGATGATGAAATTTATATATGTATATGATAACTATATGATGATGAGAGGGGTGAATGTATACATGATATTCTTCTATATAGTGTTGGCTTATGACCATACCCTACTCAGGGGTTGCACACCGGGTAACAGTATCAAGGGGTTCATACCTTGATAACTTATCAAGGGGTTTGTACTTTGGTCACCACGGGTGGTAAGGTGCGATTATCCACCAGCCATGTTGGGAGTCTGTACTCATCAACCTATCAGAAGGTTTGTTCTCTAGTCACCACTGGTGATAGGCTGCAACTATCCATCAACCATGTTGGGGGTTTGTACCCATCAACCTTGTTGTGGGTTTTGTACTCCATCAACCATGTTAGGGGTTTGAACCCATCAATTCGTTGGGGGTTTTGTACCTCAACAACCTCATGAAAGGTTTTGTACCTCATGCGCCTCTCCAAGCTAGTGATAGGCCTTGGATTGCACTAAGAAATGGTCACTCCCTACACATATGTTATATTACATGAAAGTATGATTTAATTCAAACATCTTCCATTCATGTCATCATGTCATATTGTCATATGCTCATCTATTGTCTAATTAAGCATTTCGATTATGATGCCTATCTCTTATTGCATTGAATCTTGCATACTTAGTATATTCAAATATACTAATACATACTCTATGCCTACATAATGTCACCATGTAGGAACGGGAGTCCCACTTGAGCATCCTCCTCCACATGGCTAGTACAACTTCGCTCAAGCTTGTTGGTGAGTCCTCCTATGTTCCATATGATCTCTTGTTATGTATTAAAACTTTCTCTTTTGACTTATGTATTGACTAGAGGGTGAGCCCGGTTGCTTTGTCTTGGCCCCTGCTCTTATCTTATAGTAGAGGTGTTGTTGGACATGTTATGTATCTATTTTATGATCTTTGACTCCTTTTGACTCTTGATGTTGATGTTATGAAGTTGTTCCTTAGCCTCATCTATTCCAATATACTACTACTTATTATATTTTATTGCTTCTGTGACCAAGAATGTATAATAATATGCTAAAAGGTTTACTTGGGGTCCCGTCAGGTTCCCCATGCGCCGTGTCATGACTAAGCCCTAAGCTTGGATCGTGACAATATATCATACATATTTTGGAATGGACCTTAATTGACATCGAACAAGCATCTACAACTTGAACTCCGAGGCCTGACACTCCCTCAATTTAGGTGACCATGCATGACACCTCCCGGTGAAGTATAGTCTACTTGCCAAGGTAAATCAAACATGATAACATGAATTAAATTAATCCACTAGTATAGCAAAGGTAATAATTATAATCATATGGTAGTTCATAGTTTATTTGCTAAATACTTTATATAAGGACCCCTTGAGTTGAACACCTATCTGAAGCCTCAATCGGTGCTAAGTCAAATGCCACGGAATATTTGAAATAATCATACTTTAATCATAACATAAATAGCTTATCAGAACATGACTTAAGTTGCTCATAAACATGTTTGACCTCTAGTAGTGAGCCTAACTTGAACGTGAGTGTAGATCATAATCATATATGAACCCTTATTTTAACATGAATGGCTCACAAGAGGTTAAAATCTTGAAATAGGGCTCAACTAGATACTTGTAAAATTATAGGTACTTTTCATGAATTCAATACATGCTTGAAAGCCTTTAATCATCATGATGTCACTTGACTTATAAATCATGTAAACAACTTGAGAAGTCTTTTCATGTAATTTCATCAAACATATAGTGGGTTCATGATACTTGTTCAGAATTATGCAATTCAAGAGTGACATAAGATAAGTAAACTCAATGCAAATCAGCCCACCAATATGGTAATAAAGACCCTCATTTAGGTTGTCTTAAAATCTACACAAAAGCTCATAATAGTTCATAGTTTCATAGCTCAAATCATACATAGTCTCAATAGACAAAATCAATCCATTGAGTAAGCTTGAAATAGATACACATGCATAATCATTCAATACTTGATAGAACCCCAACATAATTCATGTTCATATTTCATAATAAAAGATACTCATAAGTAATACAACTTGAAAACATGCAATTTTCATAAACAAAGATGGTTGGACTCTATGGGTAAAAGGACCCATGGATGAAGACTTTCATACATTAAACGTTTAATTCTTTGAAATGAATTTTAGGTAGACTTAGAGCTTGAAATGAGTCCTTGAGTTTCAAAATTGAGCTTGAAATTCTTAAACTTTAATGAGAGATTTCATAAAGTCTTAGAGAGATTTTGTAGAGGGTTTTTTAAGCTATATAGTTTGGAAATGGCTAAGTATGGGAGATTTTATGTTTAATGGGCATGGGGCTGTGAACCCTATGCCCTTGGATGAAATTAAGAAAACAAGGAAACTATTACGCTGGTCTATGCCCAGTCACAACGCGGACCAAACGCTGATCTCGAACAACACTAGTCTGCGCCCCAGGTGCCTCGCGGCCTAGGCGCCGACAGTCACTAGATAAGGAAAATTAGCGAAAATTATTTTCCATTACATGTCTTCTAAGATTCATGATATACCCATTTCCCACTAAATTTTTCCCTCAAAGCAAGAATATGAAGTCAAATTTTTAAAATCACGCACGGTTTTAAGATATATAGGAATGACGATTATGGGGCATTCCGAAGTACATGAGGGAGAGGTGTTTCAATATCTGTCCCTTGGGAAAATTCATCCCCAAATGTCAAAGAAACATGTGTAAGAGAAGAAATTATGAAGATTTCAGCCCAACATAAATGAAAACAAATGCACTTAAACATCATTTTCAAAAACCCTCAACATGAATATCAAAAATCACCATAAACTTGTTACCATAAACATGAATGCATGCAAAATAACATGAAGGCTAAATGTTAAGACTTGAAATCATAGAGGGGACTTAAGTTATTACCTTCAGCTTGAGTAGAGTGGAAGAGATATGGGTATCACTTTTTCATGCCCTCCTCCGCTTCCCATGTGGCACTTTTAATTTGTTGATTCTCTAAAGGACCTTGATGGAAGCTACATCTTTGTTTCTCAACCTCTTAACTTGTTTATATAAAATCTCCACTGGGATCTCCTCATAGGTCAAATTGTCCTCCATGACACCCATTACCTTTAAGGCACTATAGCACTTAGGTCACCCATACACTTCCTCAACATGGAAACATGGAAGACTGGATGAACCATATTTATCTCCATAGGCAACTCCAACTCATATGCAACCTTAACAACTCTCCTCAAGACTCTATAAGGACCCACAAACCTTAGGCTCAATTTCCCTTTCTTGCCAAACCAGACCACACCCTTCATGGGTGAGACTTTCAAGTAAATCCAATCAACAACCTTAAACTCAAGATATCATCTTCTCACATAAGAGTAGGACTTTTGTCTACTTTGGGTTGTCTTCAATCTCTCTCCCTTATCAACCTCAACTTCTCCAAAGCTTCCATGACCAAATTTGGGCCTAACAAATCCATCTCGCCTACATCAAACCACTCAACTGGGGATGTATAACTCCTACCATATAAAGCTTCAAAGGGAGTCATGCCAATGCTTGAGTGGTAGCTATTGTTGTAAGCAAACTCAATAAGTGGAAGATGTTCATCCCAACTAGCCTTAAACTCTAAAACGCAAGCCCTAAGTATATCCTCAAGAGTTTGGATAGTTATTTCGGCTTGACCATCCCGTTAAGGATGAAAAGTCAAGCTAAGCTTGGCATTGGTATCAAGACCTCTTTGGAAGGATCTCCAAAAATGAGAAGTGAATTGTGCACCACATCTGAAATGATAGACAAGGGCACCCCATATAATCTAACCAACTCATGAATATACAACTTGGCATAATCTTCGGTACCATGAGTGGTTTTAACCTGTAGAAAGTGAATTGACTTTGTCATTCTATCCACAACAACTCAAATAGAGTCAAAATGTCTCCTAGTCTTAGGAAACCCTACCATAAAATACATGTTTATCTCTTCCCACTTCCAAGTAGGAATTTCTATGTCTTGGGATAGGTCAACCAGCCTTTGGTGTTCGACTTTCACTTGTTGACAATTGTGACAACTGGCTATGAACTTGGCAATATCTCTCTTCATACCAGCCAACCAATAGACCTCCCTCAAGTCTCTATACATCTTTGTGGAACTGGGGTGAATAGAATAAGATGAATTATGGTCCTCCTTCAGAATAAACTCTTTCAAGTAATCAACATTAGGCACACGTAACCTACCTTGGTACCTAATAGCACCATCTCCCCCTTGGGAGAAAACCTCCACTTTACAATCCTTCACCAAGGCTTTCAACTCTAGCAAGGCAGGGTCAAGATCTTGTTTTGAATTGACTTTCTCAATCAAAGAATATTTAGAACTATAAACAACAACCACACCACCAATTTTGACCTCATCCAACCTAACCCCAAACCTAGCCAACCAGGAATCTCTTTAGTCACCTCTATGTTGCCAACATCAATATGAACTAGACTACCGATGGACACTCTACTTAGAGCATCGGCCACAATATTAGCTTTGCGAGGATAATAATGCACAATCATATTATAATCCTTAAGGAGTTCTAACCACTTTCTTTGCCATAAGTTCTAACCCCATACAAATAGTGACGCCATATTTTCCAAGCAAAAATGACGACCACAAATTCAAGATCATGGGTGGGATAATTTTGCTCATGCATCTTAAGTTTACTAGAGGCATATGCTATCACCTTTCCATTTTACATCAAAAAAATTCCAAACCAATTCTTGAGGCATCACAATAAACCACAAACCCCTCTAACCCTTCTGGTAGAGCCAAGAAAGGAGCGGAGACAAGCTTGTCTTTCAAATTTGGAAAACGCTTTTCACATTCATCGATCCAAACAAATTTTGACTTCTTTTGGGTCAATTTTGTCATAGGGGAAGCAATAGAAGAGAAATCATTCACAAACCTCTATTAGTAATCCACCAAACCCAAGAAACTCCTAATATCAAATGGAGTCAAGGGTCTAGGCCAATTTCTTATCGCCTTCCTCTTCTTAGGGTCCACCTTTATGCGATCAATCCATACCACATGCACTAGAAAAGTAACCTGTTTTGCCCAAAATTCACACTTTTCATATTTAGCAAACAATCTCTCATTCCTCAAGATTTGTAACACCACTCTCAAGTGATACACATGCTCTTCCTAACTCCAGAAATAAATCAATATATCATCAATAAAGACCACGACAAACATATAAAGGTAGCGTTTAGAGACCCTATTCATCAAATCCATAAATATAGTTGGTGCATTAGTAAAGTCAAAAGACATTACCACAAATTCAAAGTGCCTATACCTAGTCTAAAAAGTCATCTTAGGAATATCACACTCCCTCACCTTCACTTTGTAGTTTATCAAAAAGGTCATCCATTCTTGGTAGAGGATACTTGTTCTTTATGGTAACCTCATTAAGTTGTCAGTAATCGATGCACATTCTACGAAAACCATCCTTTTTCTTTGCAAACAACACCAATGCACCCCAAGGTGACTTGGTAGGCCTTATGAAACCCTTCAACAAATTTCTCAGTTGATCCTTTAACTCTTTAAATACTGCTGGGGCTACACAATAAGGGGAAATGAAAATGGGTTTTTGTATTGGGAAGGAGGTCTATACCAAAGTCTATTTCCCTTTTGGGAGGAATACTAGGAAGCTTATTAGGAAGGAAATCAAGAAAATCATTGACCCCCAAGACTGACTGAATAGGAAGGACTTTCGACTTAACATCCCTATCTCTCATATGATGGTAAATGCAACCCTTGAAAATCAACTTTTGGGCTTGAAGATAAGAAACTAATATACCCTTGACCAACACATTATGACTTTCCCTCTCAAGGATGGGCTCATGAGGTAATTAGAATTTAACCTTATATATAGTACAATCAATAGATGCATGATATACATGTAACCAATCCATCCCAAGAATAATATCAAAATTTACCATATCTAGCTCAACAAAATACAAAGGCAAGACTTTTTTGCAATACGGATATGAGATAATCTCTATAGACTCTTTTAACAATAATGGACTCACCAACGGGGGTAGACACTTTATAAGGTTCACACAACAATTCACGAGTCACGTGGAGCTTATTGTCAACAAAAGGAGTAATGAAAGAAAGAGTGGTATACAGATCTATTAATGTATACACATTATAATTAAAAACCCTTTAACATACCAATAACAACATTGGGCACCTCCCCACTCCTTGCCTTCCTTGGAGAGCATAGAATCAATTTCGCCTTAGGGCACCCCTTTGTTGGCCTCTCTTTGCCCTTTGACCCACGTTAGTACCTTGGCCTTGAGGATGACCATCTCTACCTTTATTTGAGCATGAGGACAATCAATAACTTTGTGACCCATTTCACCACGACCAAAGTAAGTATTAGAATTTTTCAAATATGGACCATCATGGTTTCTCCTACACTTTTGGCACTTAGGCTGGGTCATCCCCCCATTTCCACCTTGTAATCTTGGGTTATCATTAGCATTAGAATACCCTTGGCCATGGAACTTGTGACCCTATGGAAACCAGCCACCCTTAGAACCTTGGAAACCACCTTCAAATCAAGCTCTATTGGACTCACCACTTATTATCTTTCTAAGCTTTTTGCCCTCAAGTTGTTTGGGGTATGTCATGAGCTGAGACAAATCCATATCATTCACTAGCATGGCAATATTACACTTTTCATTAACCAAGTCAGACACTCCTGACACAAATTTGTTCATTATAATAGCATAGGGCTGACCACCAAATGAGTAGCATACTTGGAAAGCTTATTGAACTTGAGGGCATACTCAATTAGACTCATGGAACTTTGCTTGAGGTTCATAAACTCCATCATCTTAGCCTCTTTTAACTTGATAGGAAAGAACAAGTTGAGGAAGGTGACTTTGAATTCCTCCTAAGGAATAGCATCATCATCTCTCCTCTTTAATTTCCATTGAGTAAATCAAATTTTGGGCCACACCTTTGAGTTGGTAGGCTTATAACTCTACTTTATTCTTTGAATAACTCCCATGATATATAGAACCTTATAGACCTCATCGATGAACTCTTGAGGATCCTCCTCCCCTTTGGACCCATGAAACTCCGGTGGGTTCATTCTTGTGAAATCCCTCACCCTTGAGGCTGGAGTAGGATAATGAGGGGCTTCGGCCCCTTTGTTCTTATGGTTAGTAATAGCATAGGCCAACATTGTGATAGCATCCTATAACTCTTCTTGGGCTACCCCTCCATCTTGAAGAGCTTGAGGAGTGGAGGGGCTGAATTCTCCTCGGGTGTATAGGCTCTCCTTAGCCTTTCTCCTAGTATCGCAATGATCTAGAATAAACATGAGCATTCATTAGGGGAAAAGACTTATATTTATGTCTAAAGCAAGATATAGACCATGAATAAGTGAAATATTTCCTAAAACACCCCATAGCCTCCCATTCATAGTTGTGGCGCGCTTCACAACTATGAGTAAGACTTTAATAGACGTAGTGTGTTGGATTTTTGAGGATCATTAATAACCTAATGCTTTGATACCAAGCTTCTTACAACCCAATCCTAGGGCCTAGATGTGACACGGCAAATGGTGAACCCAAAGAGACTCCAAACAAGTCTCATATCTTATCATTCACACATTCTTGGTCACAAAAATAAAATAAGCATCAACAAGTGATATAATTAAAAAGGGAAGCAGGAGTAACGGAAGTATTTGATAATCATAAAAGCATAAAATTATCAAGCTTATAGCATATACAATCATAGTATCCAACAATACCTCTAACTTAGAATGGAGTGGGCGCCAACGAAACGCCCAAAAAATATGCTTCAGAAATGTCCATGATCATAATTTCTATATATCTCAAAATTCATACATGATATAAAACATCTGACATTATATTTTTTAGTAGGGGGAAACATTGAGTGGTAAATGGCTATAATCTAGATTTTATAAGACCTATAGTGAAAATTATTTTGTGGAAAACTTTTTGAAACCAGTAGTGGTACACGATGGCTTCACTACATGGACCCATCGTAAAGCAATGTTAGCACTTCCTTAATTTTTTATTTTTTTCTAAATACATTAAGTTAATGGCCCCAAGCCCACTTATGCATGAAAATATCTATACGTAGCCATTTTTCAACTCCATATCACTCAAAAACTCTATCGAAAACCGCTCAATTTTTGACACCCCATAACTCTATACTATGATATACCTATGTTTCAAGCCTCATTTGTTTGGGTGTAGAGTGTATTAGAACCATTGGAGACTCCTAGTACTTAGATGAGTTCAAAACGTCCCTATGAATTAAGTTTTGGATGTTGGTCCATACAAGGGTCAATTTTAAATGAGCATAACTTTTAGCATACTTGGAATTGGGTAGCTCACAATAGGTCGCATGAAATCCCTTTGAGTTAGCTTTCCAATGCACTTAGTGTTACCTCATTTAGAGTTTGGAGTCAAAAGTTACAGCTATTTTACTGAAGACTGCCAGTGTAGAATTACACTACGAGCCCACTTTTACGAGTCGTAGCTCGGGGTACAGCTCGTAGGTTAGGCTCGTACAAATTTTCAAAGACTCTAAAATTGAGCCTAGGGACATGGGAAGGGTTCTATAAGTCATAGTGCCACCTATGGATCATAATACGACCCATAATAACCGTTGGATAGCTTTTTAGGAAGGATTATTTTGGTCCTTTCTAACCTCTAGATTGACATATTTATGCTCCTTCAAGGTCCCAAACCCTTAAGTTATTCAATGTAGTGATACATACTCTCTCAAACCCTTAGACTAATTTTTCACTCCAAAATCAAGTGTCCAAATCACTTCCAAATCTTAAAGAATTCATCCAAGCTTCAAGTTCTCACCTCCATCTTTATCAAGAAATTCTCCAAAGCTAAGGCATGTGGGTTTAAACCATTGGGTCCTTTCACCCGTGGTGTCCTAATCTCCTTTTTACGTAATTTGTATGATTTAAAGTTGATTTTACAAATGGGTGTATTAGTATGAAATATGTTAAAGCTATGTAAAGTTGTGACTATTTTGCTATGTTTTGAGCTATAAATCTTAGATCTATTATAAGATTTGATGAGCTTTGATGAATATTACCTGGGGGTATTGCAAGGTGTTGATTGATGGTTTTACAATAGGTATTCTTGCATGATTTTATCTCTATATTTCATGGTTTTATACTACCATTTCATACTCGCTAAGTATTTGATAAAATATCTGGTCAAAGTTTTTTGAGGAATTTAAGGTCCAAAGTATGAGATATGATATGATTGATGTTATGATGATGGAAAGAGATTATGTACATGATATATTATATATAAAGTCTTACATTAGACCATTCCCAATCTGGGGGGACTAAGAGCCCTGATAATCTTGTCGGGTAGGTTAGTACCTTGATAGCTAATCAAGGGGTTAGTACATTGATAATCGAGGAGGGGGTTTGTACTCATTAACTATATGAGGGATTTGCATTTTTACACCAGGGTGATAATGTGAAATTATCATCAACCATGTGAGGGGTTTATACCACAACACCAGGGTTATGGGGTGAGATCATCACCAACCTATCAAGGGGTTTGTACTTTTGAAAACTAGATTGGTCTCTTCTACACAAATGATATCCTATATGAGTATGAATCACTTACGTATGTTTTACTTATGCATTGATCATAGATGTGATATTGCTATATTATACCTATTACCTATTGTTATACATTTAGATTATGATTTCAATCTCTTATTGCATTGCATCCTACATATGTAGTACATTCAAACAAACTAATGCATACTCTTGCCTACATGATATCACCACATAGGAATCGGAGCCCAGGTTGATCATTCTCCTCCTCCATATAGATAGTTTGGTATCATTCAAGCTAGTTGAGTCCTCCATTCCAGGGATGACGTTCTATGTTTCTCTTATTATGTATTAAGACACTCTTCTTTATTGCTTATGTTGACTATAAGGGTGAGCTCGATTGTTTTTTAGTAGCCCCCACTCTTATCTATGTAGTAGAGGTGTTGTTTAACATGTTGTATATCTATGTATGAGCCTTGACTCTTGGTCTCTTGGTGTTTGATGATTATGTAAGCTTTCCCTTAGTCCCTTGCCCTTATATCTAAATGTTTACATCTTACTTAAGTATTAATCTCTCTCTCTTAGTGCCAATTCCCCATGTGTATATCTCTCTTGTTGTTTTATCTTACTTTCACGACCAAGGATGTGCATATGATATGCTAAGAAGCTTGTTTATGGTCCCTTCAAATTTCCTATTCGCCGGTTACGTCTAGGCCCTAGGCTTGTGTCATGAAAATGATGGTATCAGAGCACTAGGTTGATAGATCCTTGGAGTCCAACACACAACATCAATTAGAGTCTTATTCATGGTTATATTGTGCACCACAACTATGAGTAAGAGGTTGTGAGACGTTTTAGGAAATGTTATATATTTTCCTGATCTTTGTTGTGCGATAAAGTTAGATTCCCTAGGGCTTATTGCTAACCCCTAACTATTACATTTCAGGATATGTCTTAAGCTACTCA
The DNA here is from genome assembly GCA_025642045.1 of Solanum sejunctum. Classification (NCBI taxonomy): domain Eukaryota; kingdom Viridiplantae; phylum Streptophyta; class Magnoliopsida; order Solanales; family Solanaceae; genus Solanum; species Solanum sejunctum. The sequence goes on along the minus strand of JAOTQJ010063847.1, from coordinate 18,628 downwards.
AGATGGTTATATGATGAATGCGGAGTTTTGTAATGCTCTATAGGTAATGGCCAAAGCAGTGACAACATTGGCAATCGAACTCAATCAACAAGTGCGTGCTCCCGAGACTTCTACTAGCGAGAGGGGAGGTAGTGAGGCCAAGATGGCCCGTAATGTGGCTAAGTTCCAAATTCCTAAGTGTAGAGATGGTGGTGGTGTAGTACCTTATGTTAGGTGCCCAAAATATGGTAGAGGCAATGATGGCCCATGCTTAAAAGGTACTAATGCTTGTAATGGTTGTGGGGATATGGGTCATATGATAAAGGAGTGTCCTCATAAGCATAAAAGGGGTGAAAGAGGTTATGAGGGGGTGGAAAGGCCTAGATGCCTAAAGTGTGGGAAAAACTATGGTGGCCTATGTTTGAAGAAGTCTAATGCTTGCTTGGGTTTTGGTAGATCTAGGTCGAAGGTTAGTAGTACCCTTCTTTCTCAATTGAAAGGTGATGATGATGGTATGACTAGTTCCAAGTGCAGAAGGTGTGGGAAGAACCATTATGGTCCATCCTTGAAGGAGAACAATGATCATTATAGTAAAGTGGGTCACAAGCTACTTGATTGTCCATATGTTCGAAAGAAGTGTAAGGATGGCTAACCTGTGGATCGAAGTGATCATGTTGATCAAGTAGCTCAAGGAGGGGATAAAATGCCCAATGCTATTACCGATAAGTTGAAGTCTCCTTGTCTTTGTTGTGCATGCATTGATAGGCCCGATGTGCCACTACTTCTTCTCTATTCTTTTTGGTTGCTAGTGGGGCTTCTTGTATGCCCAAGTTGTTGTGTGGAACTTTGGTTTCTATCCTTTTGTTGAGTATATTATTGCTAGGAGGTTTATTAGTGTTATTTTTGTTTGTATTGCATTAGGTCTTGCTTTGTCGCTTGTTGGAGTTGGCATGGTGGATTTTGATGTCATTATAGAAATGGAATGGTTGCATGCATATTGTGTCTTAATAGGAGGTAGGACCTGTAGAGTTAGATCCCAAATCCCTTATGATCTCATCTTTGAGTGGGAGATTGTCAAATGGTAGCAAGGGTGGTAGGTCCATCTCTTGTCATAATGTATAATTGGTCTCTAAGGGGTTGCATTTTATCATCTTGTGAGAATTGGAGGTGTTAAACCTAAGTTGTTTTGTAATTAGAATTGTTGGTGGTGGTAGATGAGGCCTTAAATGTCCCTTTTAGATAATTTGGATTTGGGGTAGTATCTTTTTGTTTGACTAGCACACTAATTATACCTATAAGTCTCATGATAAAGATCTTTAGTCCCTACTCAAACAGTTTTATGGTGGTTTAGGTGATGATAAGATTAATACTAAAGTTTAAAGAAGAAGGTTGGATGTTAAGTAGGAGAGATGGGAATGTTCGTTGTAAGAGGTTGCTTTCCTAGGTCGTATGGTTCCAGGTGATGGTATTAAAGTGGACCCTCGTAGGACAAAAGTGGCTAAAGATTAGCCTAGACCTTGAATTCATTAGGTATTGGGAGCTTCTTATGGTTAGCGGACTATTATAGAAGCTTGTGAGTAGGTTCTCTTCTATTGCCTCTCTTATGACTTAGTTGACCTAAGTAAGGACAATGTTGTGATTAGCGTTTTGAGTAGGGTAAATTGATAGATCCAGGAGTCACTATATCTTGAGTGATTTCTTTGTGCTAATAGGATTCATGTGTGTGTCTCGGATGGTTACATGAGTCTATTGTGGCTAGTGGGGGTCTATAAGGGTTGCCCTATGTTATCATTGCATAGAGTCTTATCTTATGATCTTGGTTGAACTTATCTTGATGGATTAGAGGTATTGGGGTGGTTTGGGCTACTTGCATATTATAACCCGTAAGGTTATAATATGATGGTTAAGCATGGATGATCTATTTGGTCAACTCTGATGGGTTAATCACTTCTCTAAGGTTGATTTGAGGTTCAGGTTTTGTTCTCAAGTGTGGATAAGGGTAGGTGATATCCCTAAGTGCTCTTTTTGGACTAGGAATAAGCATTTTGAATATTGGGGGAGTTGTTTGGTGCGTTTGTTCATCGGTTGTGTCTATTGGATTTTATGAATAGGGCCTTAAAAAGCTACCTCGACATCTTTGTGGTGGCCTCTAGTAGTGGAGCATTGATTTAGTTAGAGTTTGTGCACCATTTGGGGGTAGTGTTGTTGTCTTGCGAGATAAGAGGTTGTTTGCTAATTATGATAATTGTGAGTTGACGGTAACAACAAGGTGGTTAGAACTCCTTAAGGATTGTGATATGAGTATGCATTATGTCCCCAGTTGAGGCTAGTGATGTGATTGATGCTCTAAGTAGAGTTCCTATGGGTATCCTAGCGTTGAGGTAATTATGGTAAAGAGGTGAATAGTGGAGTCTAGCGGTTGGCTAAATAAGGAGTTAGGTTGAAGGAAGTTGAGAATGGCAGTATAGTATTCTTGATGGTTCCAAATCTTCTTAGGTTAAGAGGTTAGATTAGTCGAGGCTTTGATTTCCATATTATTAGAGTTGAAAATTTTAGGTGAGGGAATGATAGAGTGGAGGTTGTCTCCCAAGGGGGAGATGGTGGTTATCATACCAAGTGGATTAGGTGTATTCAAGGTTGACAATTGAGTTGAGGATTGTGAATCCTTATAAAGTGTAGGGGGAGGTTGGTAAGTTTAGATAAGTTCTGGGATTGCCTATGGATGTAGATATGGTTTGTCTGGTTCTTTATGCTTCTAGGTGGATAGGATATGTTGGTGACTCTAGTGCTATAGCACTCTTTGAAATTTTGGGTGATATGGAGAACAAGTTGGCTCAAGGGAAGGTACTGGTGGAGGTGTTAGATGGATGAGTAGAGAAGCTGATTAATGAGGATGTGGTGTTCATTAAGTCCCTCTTGAAAGGATCATCAATTCAAAGGTGTCTCCAAGAAATCCAAAGCGGTCTTATGGGAGCAATATTCGTACCTCATTCACTCTAATCAAGCCTAAGATAGCAACTAAGTTCTTCATATGATTTTAAGTCTTATGTTTCAGCCCACATGTCATACATATGCATTCATGTTTAAGTTGTCAAATTTATGATTATTCTACACTTATGTTGAGTTTTCAAAATGGTGTTTTGAATGTAATGTTGCATTCTTGTTGGGGCTGATTTGTTCATGATTGCTCGTCTGGTACATCTCTTCCACATTCGAAGATAAATGTTTCCAAGGGGGAGATATTGTGATATGCCATAACTCCAAGCTCTTATATACCCATGTTTCAAGCCTCAATTGTTTAGGTGGAGAGTGTATTAGGGCCATGGGAGACTCCTACTACTTAGACGAGTTCAAAACTTCCCTATGAATTGAGTTTGGGGTGTTGGTCTATCCAAGGGTCAACTTTAAATGAGCATAACTTTTAGCGTACTTTGACCTAGGTGGCCTAACACATGTCAAATGAAATCCCTTTAAGTTAGCTTTCCGATGCACTTGGTTTAATCGCATCTAGAGTTCGGAGTCAAAAGTTATGGCTATTTTACTAAAGATTGCCAGTGCAAAGTCACACTACGAGCCCATCGTTATGAGTAGTAGGTCGGGGTACGACTCTTAGGTCAAGCTCGTAGCAATTTCTAGAGACTCTGAAATTGATCCTAGGGGTCATGGGAAGGGTCCTACAATCGTAGTACCGCCTACGAGTCGTAACGAGGTCCATAATAGTCGTTAGATAGCATTTTAAGAAGGGTTATTTTGGTCCTTTCCCACCCTTTCTAAGCTCTAGATTGACATTTGTGCACATTCAAGGTTCCAAATCCTTCGATTCTTCATTGTAGTTATAAAATACTCTCTCAAACCCTTAGACTAATTTTTCACTCCAAAATCAAGTGTCCAAATCTCTTTCGGATCTTAAGGAATTCATCCAAGCTTCAGGTTCTCACCTCCATCTTCACTAAGAAATTCTCCAAAGCTAAGGTATATGGGTTTCAACTATTAAGTCCTTTTACCCACGGTGCCCTATCTCCTTTTTACTTAATTTGCATGATTTAAAGTTGATTTTACAAATGGGTTTACTAGTATGAACTATGTTAAAGATATATGAAGTTATGACTGTTTTGCTATATTTAGAGCTATAAATCTTGAATCTATTATAAGATTTGATAAGGGCTTTTGATGTATATTGCTTAGGGGTATTGCAAGGTATTGATTGATAGTTTTACAATGGATTTTCTTGCATGATTTCATCTCTATATTTGATGGTTTATACTACCATTTCACACTCGCCAATTGATTGATAAAATGTCTGCTTATGGTTTCTTGAGGAACTGAAGGTCCAAAGCATGAGATATCATATGATTGATGTTATATGATGGAAAGAGCTTATGTACATAACATATTCTATATAAAGTGTTGCATTATACCATGCCCAATCAGGGGCGGACTAAGAGCCCAGATATCCTTGTCGGGGGGTTAATACCTTGATAGCCAATCAAGGGGTTAGTACCTTGATAACCAAGGTGGAATTTTGTACTCATCAACCATATGAGGGGTTTGTACTTTGCCACCAGGATGATAAGGTGAGATTATCATCAACCATATGAGATGTTTGTACCATACCACCAGGGTGATGGGATGAGATCATCACCAACCTGCCAAGGGATTTGTACTTTGGAAATCTAACTGGGTCTCTTCTACACATATGATATCTTATTGAGCATGAGTCACTTAAGAATGTTTTACTTATGCATTGATCATACATGTCATATTGCTATATTATGCCTATTGCCTATTGTTATGCATTTAGATTATGATGTCTTTCTCTTGTTGCATTGCATCCTATATACTTAGTATATTCAAATGTACTAACACATAATCTTGTCTACATGATATCACCATGTAGGAACCAGAGCCCAAGTTGATCATCATCATCCTCCTCGTGGGTAGTTCGATATCATTTAAGCTAGTTGGTAAGTCCTCTATTCCAGGGGAGATGGTCTATATTTCTCTTTTTATGTATTAATACACTCTTCTTTATTGCTTATGTTGACCATGAGGATGAGCCTGGTTGCTTTGTCTTGTCCCCCGCTCTTATCTATGTAATAGAGGTGTTGTTGAACATGTTGTCTATCTATGTTATGAGCCTTGACTCCTTGTCTCTTGGTGTTGATGATTATGCAAGCTTTACCTTAGTCCCTTACCCTTGTTCTAAATGTTTACATGTTACTTAAGTATTATTCTCTCTCCCTTAGTTCTAATTCCCCCTGCGTATATCTCTTTTGTTGTTTAATCTTGCTTCTATAACCAAGGATATGCGTATGATATGCTAAGAGGCTTGTTTGGGGTCGCTTTGGGTTCTCCATTCGTTGGTCACATCTAGGTCCTTGGCTTGGGTCGTGACAAAATCATTTTATAAAAATACCCATCCAAGCTAAAGTGTTCTCAAGCATAATTTCAGATCTCAAAAACTCCATTCAAGCTTCAAGTCTCCTTCAAGTCTACATCAAGAAAACTCGAGTTTAAGATATGTGGGTTTCATCCATTGGGTCCTTTCACACATGGAGCCTAACCTTTCTATTTTATGAAAATTGCATGATTTTAAGTTCTATTTTGAGCTTAAACTATGAATAAATCTCTATCTATTGAGACTATACATGATTCAAGCTATGAAATCTACTATTGTGATGTTTTGATAGGATTTACAAGTTACCCATGATGAGGTTTTACCATGATGTTGGTGGGCATATTTACGGGACTTTAAGATGCATTGATTTCACTATTTCATGATCCATACTATTTCATTTTGCATGATTTGAACATATACTCATATGTGTCCACCAAGTGTTCGATGAAATGTTAAGTCAAGAATTCTCAAGTTATTTAAATATTTTACAAGTCAAGTGACTTCATGATGTCTATGGGCTTCCAAGTATATTATGAATTCATTAAATTATATATGATTATGCAAGTATGAAGTTAACCCCTACTTTTGAGATTTTACCTATTGTGAGTCATTCATGTTAAAGCAAGGGTTCATGTATTATTGTTATACTCTCATGTTTCAAGTTAGGCTCACCATTTAAGGTCAAGCATGATTAAGAGCTACTCATATTGTGTTTCCATGTTTCTTACAAGTTATTACAGTTATGATTATTTTAAGTATTTCGTAGGATTAGACTTAGCACTGATGGATTGGATGTCGGCATGGACTATCTTCAGGGGTCCATACTCTTTTCCCTAAACTATGTTCCAACATAGGATTATACTTTACCCTTGCTATACTAGTGGATCCATCTAGTACACTTTATCATGAAATTCACCCTGAAATGGGATAGGTTACCATAAGGGGAATTACTTCTCTGAAATAGGATAGGCTCCAGTAAAGTGAAGTATGGTTTACCTTAGCAAGTACACCACCTCTTTACCGATAAGGGGTAATCATCATGATTCGAAGTTGTAGCTCGCTTGCTCTTATTCTTTGTCGGTTAAGGTCTCTTCTAACACATGTATTATGTTCTATGAAAGTTAAATGATTTACAAGCATGTTTTACTTCAAGCATTAACCATGCATGCCATGTTGACATCTCACTTATCTATTGCCTATTACTATGCATTTTGACTATATCAGCTTATGTTTGTTGCATTGCATCCTACATACTTAGTAAATCCAAATGTACTAAATCATACTTTATGTCTATATGATATCACCATATAGGGACTGGAGCTTCTCTTGATCATCCTCCACGTGGCTAGTGAGATTCTTTGAAGACAAGCTTTGGTGAGTCCTCAAGTACGAGGATGCTATTTTTACTACTCTTGCTATATTAAGACATCATGTGTTGAACTCTTGTTATTATAAGGGTGAGCATGGAAAGTGACTTGGCCCCCGCTCAATTCTATGTTTAGAAGTGTTGTTGGAATATTATGATGCATTTATGCTATAAGCTTGACTGTTTATGATTTATGATTATCAAGGATTTCTCTTATTCTCGCTTGCCTTTTAATATTAGTCCCACTTCCCTTTTTATATTATTTCTTATTGTTGTTTACTTTGCGACTAATAATGTGTGATTGATATGCTAAAAGGCTTGCTTGGGTCCGCTTTGGGTTCCCATTCACTGTGTCACGTCTAGGCCCTCGGCTTGGGTCGTGACAAACTTGGTATCAGAGCAGTAGGTTGTTAATGATCCTCGAAATCTAATACACCGCATCGATTATAGTCTTATTCATAGTTGTAAAGCGCGCCACAACTATGAGTAAGAGGCTATGAGGCATTTTAGGAAATGTTTTCCTTCTTCATAATTTATGTTGTGCGGTAGAGCTAGGTCCTCTAAGGCTTATTTCTTATTCTTAAGCATTACATTTCAGAACATGTCTCAAGATATTTAGGATGGTGGACAAAGTGGTGACCATCTCTCATTTGGGGGTCAACTTCCTAACGGTGGCATATCAAATGCAGAGGTTCGCAATGCTCTATTGCTATTGACCAAGGTTATAACTGCTCAACTCTATTAATAAGTGGCTGATCCCAAGACTTCAAGGGATAAGAGGAAGGAGGGGGAGCCTAAGAAGGGCCGAGTTAGTGGTGCCTCATCTTCTACTAGTCTACTGATTCTTAAGTACAAGAAGAAAAGAATCCCTTTTGCCACTTGTCAAGGGTGTGGCAAGAAGCGTCATGAAGGTGTTTGATGGGCACGAAGATTCTTTCAAGTATGCGGTATTGGACATAAGATGAGAGATTGCCCGATAGCCTCAAAGGAAGGGAGAAGAAGGGTTCAATTTGAAGGTGGGCTTCCGTATGCTAAGTCTAGTGGCAATGGTGGAGTGACCTGTCCTAGGTGCCCAAAATGTGTGATAAAACATAGTGGCATATATTGGAGGGACACGAATGTATGTTTTTGGTGTGGCAAGATGGTCCACAAGGTTGTTGATTGTCCATATGCTCAAAGGAAAGGAAAGGGTGTTGGTGTTCAGGCCTTTCCTCCATGACACAAGTGTAGGAAGTACCATCCAAGAGATTGTTTGACCGGTTCGAGTGCATGTTTCGTGTGTGGCGCAAAGAATCATAAGCCAAGATATTGCCCATGGAGTGCTAGGAATTATGGGGATGACCGACAATGTTCTCGACCTTACCCTCTTGTGGTCACTAGACTTGGCATGATGCTTCACAGATATGTTGAAGTTTTTTATTTTTGATGTGTCTGCATTGATAGACCCGGGTGTAATGCTTTCTTTTATTACTTTTTTTGTTGCCAAAAAGCTTCATGTGAGTCTTGAATTGTTGTGTGAGCCTTGTGAAGTGTCTACCTCCATTGGTGAGTCCATTGTTGCTAAAAGAGTCTATAAAAATTATCCCGTGTTTATTTTGCATAAAGTGTTGCCTTGTGATTTCGTTAAATTCTTTTGTGAAGTATTTTAAGAAAATATAGGTCAAAATAAAAAGTATGTAATAACAAATTTAAAAAGAATTTTCATTAATATTGAAGAAGTCAAGGAGTCAAAAACTTTTTATACCAAGTTTTTCCAAGAAACCGTGTACCCTTTTCTTATTTTAGTTTTTTTCAAGAATTTTCATTCTATTTTGGGTTCAAATTAATAATATTAGAAGTAATAAATTTTCATATTTTTGTAATGGGAAATAATTAAATAAAGTACTCATCTTTTAATGATTTGAAGTAATACTTAAAAAAAAGAAAAGAAAGTGACATGTAAACTGATTAATATTAGCCATTAAATTATGAAAAATACATCAATTTAGACATTTCAATTATGATAGATCATTTTTTTTTCTTTTGTTTGCTTAAAATATGTTAGACCATTCAAAATTCAAGGGCATATTTGATTTTTTCTATTAGAGAATCAAATGAAATTATTTTTTTCAAATAAATATTATTGCTTCTTATTATGAAGAATTACAGTCAAACAAAATTAGATATGGCGGATTTTGATGTCATTCTTGGGATATATTAGTTGCATGCATATTATGCTTCTTTGATTGTAGAACCCATCGGGTTAAATTGCAATTCCCTAATGAGCCCTTCCTTAAGTGGGAAAGTCGTGATGTGGTTATCAAGGGTAGATTCATTTCTTGTCTTAAAGCTCAAAAGTTGATTTCTAAAGATTGTCTCTATCATCTTGTGAGGATTAGGAATGTTGAGTCCAAAGTTCTTCCTGTTGAATCGGTTCTAGTAGTTAATGAGTTTCTTGATGTCTTTTCTGTGAGCTTCCCGGTGTCCCTCTCGAAGGGGAATAGATTTTGGTATAGACCTCCTTCTCGATACTCAACCTATTTCTATTATCCCTTACCATATGGCCCTGGCAAAGTGAAGGAACAATTTACGGATTTTTGGAAAAGGTTTTAATAAGTCCCAGTAAGTCACCTTATGGTGCACCAATTTAAATGACCCTAAAAAGTGCCCAAAAATGTGCCTCGAAAGTGCCTGGAATCTAATTTTCATATATCTCAAAATTCATGCGTGATATCAAGAATCTGACTTTGTACTCTTGTTTAGGGGGCAAAATTGAGTGGGGAATGGGTCTAACGCCAATTTTATAGCAACAATATCAAAATTCAAAATTTCAAAGTGAGCGATTTCCAGTGTCCAGGCACGGAGAGACTATTGTTTTTGTCATATTTCTTATTCTGGTCAAAGGCTTTTGGGTCTTAGGCCTAAGTCTTCCTATGCATGAAAAATACCTATACTTAGTCATATTTTACCTTCATATCATACAATATATTCCCAATACTCTCTCAAATACTTAGACAAATATCTCACCCCAAAATTCAAGTCCTAAAACTCATCCGGATCTTAAGGATTTCAGTCAAGCTTCAACTCTCCATTTCCAATCTTCAATATGTAATTCTCCAAAGCTAAGGTATGTGGGTTTCAACCATTGGATCCTTTCACCCATTGTGTACAAGCTTCCTTTTTACCTAAATTACATGTTTCAAAGTTGATTTTACTTATGGGTCTTCTCTTATGAATTTGACAATGAACAATGTTGGGTTTTTCTAAAGTGTGAGTGTTTATGTATAGTTTAATCTATGAATCTTAGATCTATCTTGAGATTTGATGAAGGATTTTTATGTATGTTACATAAGGGTATTACCAATTGTTGGTGGGTGGTTTTACATTAAGTTTTCTTGCATGATTTCACTCGTGAATTACATGGTTTTGCACTAGCATTGCACATCCACCAAGTGTTCGATAAAATATCCAGTTAATGTTCTTGACTTGTTGAAGGCCTAATACTTGGCATATGAGTTAAGTGACTTTATGATGACAAAAGGGTGATATGCATGTGTTGATTCCATGAGAAGTGTCTATTGTATTTTAAATTAACCATAGCCAATTGAGGCATGATGCCTTAATCACCTTGGATGGGGGTGGTAAGCCATCAACTAATTGAGAGGTTGGTACCTCAATCGCCTAGGATGGGGGTGGTAAGCCATCAACCAATTAAGGGGTTGGTACCTCAATCGCCTAGGATAAGAGTGGTAAGTTATCAACCAATTGAGGGGTTAGTACCTCAATCACCTAGGATGGGGGTAGTAAGCCATCAACTAATTGAGAGGTTGGTACCTCAAACACCTTAGATGGGAGTGGTAAGTCATCAACTAATTGAGAGGTTGGTACCTCAATCACTTCTAAGGGGTTGGTCTACCTTAGATTCCAAGTACTAAGGTTCTTGATCTATGATGATGATCTATTCCTACATATATGATATGTTCTATATAAGCATGTTTTACTTGAAGCCTCATTCATACATGACATATTGTTATTATGCTATCCATTTATAATGACATTGCAGATTGCCTGCGTTGTCTATCTCTTATTATATTGCATCCTACATACTTAGTACATTCAAACATACTAATGGATACTCTATGCTTACATGATATTACTGTGTACAAACTGAAATTCCCATTGATTCTCCTCCACGTGGCTAGACGGATTGTTCAAGTTATCTTTTGGTGAGTCCTCAAGTTCGGGGACAATATCTATCTTTTCTCATGCTTATGTTTAGACTATATCTTGTAAATTTGGATTATCTATAGTCATTATTATGAAGGTGATCCCAGTTGCTTATATTGGCCCCCGCTACGTCCTATATTTAGAGATGTTGTTGGACAAGTATATAATGATGCTATGTGCTTGACTCTCTTGATGTTTTATGAAATGAAGGTTTTCCCTTATTCTTTATTCCCTTATTTCTATTCTTTTATTGTTTTTAATTGCTTTTGTGACCAAGGATGTGTAACGATATGTTAAGAGGCTTGCTTGGGCTTCCCTCAGGCTCCCCATGCATCGTGTCATATCTAGGCCCGAGTTTGGGTTATGAAAATTTTGGTATTAGAGCACTAGGTTGTTAATAGTCCTCAGAGTCCAATAAACTGCATATATTAGAGTCTCATTATGGTTATCAAGCGCGCCACGACTATGAATGCGAGGCTATGAGGCATTTTAGAAAATCTTTTCCCTTCTTTTGATCTATGTTATGCGATAGAGTTAAGTCCCCTAAGGCTTATTTCTTATTTTAATATTTTCATTTTAGAATATGCCTTAAGCAACTCAGGATGGTGATATATCGAATGCGGAGGTTCATAATACTCTATGGGTATTGACCAAAGCGATGACAAAATTAAAAACTCACTTCAATCAACAAGTGAGTGCCCCGAGACTTCAAATGGTAAGATGAGGAAGAGAAAGGGTAAAGAGGCCCAGAGAGCCCATTTTGAAGGAAAGTTCAAAAGTCCCAATGGTGGGGGTGGGGTGGTGTCATATGTTAGGTGCCCAAGATGTACTAGATGTCATGATAGCCCATGCTTGAAGAGTACAGATGCTTGTTATGGTTGTGGGGAGATGGGTCGTAAGGTAAATGATTGTCCTCATAAATACCTTAAGGGTAAATGTGGTATTGGTAGAGGGCCCAAGCCTAAGTGCCCTGCGTGTAGAAAGGGCCACAATGGCCCGTGTTGTGAGAACTCTAGTGCTTGCTTTTGATGTGGTGAAATGAGTCACAGGGTTATTGATTGTCTTGATACTCAAAATACCGCAAAGGTGGTCGACCTTAAGAACAAGGTGGTCATGTTGATCAAAAGGCTCAAGGAGTGGATGTGGTGTCTAAGTTGTTGCCGGTATATTAGAGTTTCCTTTGACTTTGATGTGTGTGCATTAGTGGGTTCAGGTGCCACTATCTCTTTTATTATCTCCTCTGTTTGCTCATAGGCTTCATATGTGTCGTGAGTTGTTATGTGAACGTTGGGTGTTTACCCTATTGGTGAGTCTATTATTGCTAAAAAGGTCCATAGGAATCATTCTGTGGTCATATTGCATAGATCTTGTCTTGTGACTATATTGAATTAGATACATGGATTTTGATATTATACTTGAGGTGGATCAGTTACATGCATAATATGTCTCTATTATTGGTAGGACCTATGGAGTTAGATTCCAAGTCCCTAGTGAACCCATTCTTGAGTGGGAAAATCATGATGGCGGTGGTCAAGAGTAGATTCATTTCTTGCATTCAATCCCATGAGTTATTTTCTAAGGGGAGTCTCGACCATCTTTCTAGGTTAGGGATGTTGGGTCCAAGTTCCTTCCTATAGGGTCAATTTCGATGGTTAATGAGTCCCTTGATGTCATTCCTAATAAGCTTGCTGGTGTTGTTTATATAGGAGAAGGTTGGTTCTCTTAGAAAGTGCATTGATTATCGGCTATGTTTGTGGGTTTCATGAATAGGGTCTTAAATCCCTACCTTGATTTGTTTGTGGTGGTTTTCATCGATGATATCTTGATCCACTCTCATAGTGAGGAGGATCATGTGGGTTATTTGAGGGTGGTTGAGAGGAGAGAAGTTGTATGCTAGGTATGGGAAATGTGCATCTTGGTTGAAATAGGTTGCCTTTCTAGGTCATGTGGTATCGTGGAGTGGTACTTAGGGGGACCCTAAGAAAGATGGATATAATTAAAAATTGGCCTAGACCTTTGACACCCTTGAAAATAGGAGTTTCTTAGGCTTAGTGGGTTACTACTGGAGGTTTCTGAGTGATTTCTCTTCTGTTGCTTGTCCCATGACTAAGTTAACTCAAAATAAGACTAAGATTGTGTGGACCGAGGAGTGTGAAATGAGTTTCGAAACCTTGAAGGATAAGCTTGTCACCGCTCCTGTCATGTATCTACTAGAAGGGTTGGAAGGGTTTATTGTGTGTTGTAATGCTTCCCGGATTAGTTTGGGTTGTATTTTGAAGCCAAATGGAAAGACGATAGCCTATGCTTTTAGACAATTTGAGATGCATAAGAAGGATTATCCTTTCTATGGCCTTGAGTTGGCCACTGTGGTATGTTCTTTGAAAATTTGACATCATTATTTGTATGAGGTGCATGTTGATGTGGTTACCTATCACAGGGGTCTCTAAAATGTGTTCACCCAAAGGATCTTATCTTGAGACAAAGAAGTTGGTTAGAAATTGTTAAGGATTATGATATAAGTGTACATTATCATCTCAGTAAGACTAATGTTGTGGTCGGTTCTTTGAGTAGGGTGTCCATGGGTAGCCTAGTTTATGTTGATGGTGGTAGCAAAGGGGTGGCTAGGGAGGTCCACTAGTTGGCTAGATTGAGGGTTAGGTAGGAAGAGGTTGACTATGGTGGTATTGTGGTTGTTGGTGGTTCAAACATCTCCTTGGTTGACGAGGTAGAAGAAAAGAAGGATCTTGATCCCTCCTTATTAGAATTGAAGACTTTGGTGAGCAATGGCAAAGTGGAGTTTTCTGCCAAGGGAGAGATGGTGCACTTAGGTACCAAGGTAGGTTGTATATGTCTGGTGTTGATGACTAGAGAAAGAAGGTTCTTGATGAGACTAATAATATCTATCATCTAGCATTGGTATGGCTCCCTTTTGAGGCCCTCTATGGAAGGCATTATAGATCACTAGTTGGGTGGTTTAAAGTAGGAGGAATGGCTTTTTTGGGTCTAGATTTGGTTGTGGAGGCTATGGAGAAAGTGAGGTTGGTTAAGGAGGACTGAGAATAGCCCAAAGTCACCAAAAGTCCTATGCCGATGTGAGGAAAGGGATTGTGAATTTAAAGTTGATAATTGGGTCTATTTGAAGGTTTAACCCATGAAGAGTATGGTCCGGTTTGGCAAGATAGGGAATTGAGTTTAAGGTTTGTGAGTCCTTATAGAGTGTTGAGGAGGATTGGTAAGGTTGCAAGCGAATGGGGAATGCCTATGGATATGGATAGGGTTCGTCCGGTTCTTCTTGCTTCTACATTGAGAGGATATGTTAGTGACTCTAGTGCTATAGAACTCTTTGAGGTTGTGGGTGTTGTGGAGGATAGGTTGGCTTAAGAGAAGATCCTGGTGGAAATATTGGATAGATAGATGGAAAAAGTTGATTAATAAGGACGTAGTGTTCATCAAGACGCTTTAGAAGAATCGTCAAGTCGATAGTCTCTCTTGGAGAGTCGTAACGGGCATGGAGAAGAAATATTCGTATCTCTTTCATTCTATTCAAGCTTATGCTAACACGTCAGGTCCTTTTCTTTTATGATTCCAAATCTTATGTTTCATCCCCTATGTTATTTGTATGCATTCATGTTTATGTTGACAAGTTCATGGTGATTTTAACACTTATGTTGAGGTTTTTGAAAATGGTGTTTAAGTGCATTATTACATTCTTGTTTGGGATGATTTCTTCATAATTACTCTTCTTATATACTTCTATTTAACATTCTGGGGACGAATGTTCCCAAGGGGAAGATATTGAAACGACCCCCAAAACGTGTCCGAAATGTGCCTTGGAAGTGCTTGAAATTGTAATTTCCATATAACTCAAATCCGATATCAAAAATCTGACTTTATATTCTTCTTCATGAGGGCAAAATTGAGTAGCCCAATTTTAGAGCAATCATATCAAAATTCAAAATTTAACGTGAGCGATTTCTAGTGTCCAAGTGCACCCTAGGCGCAACGGGCCAGGGGCACAAAAAGCCTATTTTTTGGTCAGTTTTCTTGTTCCGATCCATAGCTTTTAGGTCTTGGGCCAAAGTCTTCCTATGCATGAAAATACCTATACTTAGCCATTATTTACCTTTATATCATATAAGACATTCCCTAATTCTCTCTCAACACTTAAACAAACATTCCACCCCAAAATTCAAGTCCAAAAACTCATCCGGATCTTAAGGATTTCATTCAAGCTTCAAGTCTCCATTTTCAATCTTCATTAAGTAACAACAATAGCATACCCAGTAAAATCCCACAAGTGGGGTCTGGGGAGGGTAGAATATATGCAGACCTTACCACTACTATCGAAGTAGAGAGGTTATTTCCTGAGAACACCCATCTCAAAACTCGTAAGCAAGAAAGAACTAAGTATGACAAAAGGGAGTGAAGGGAACAGAAAGAGCGATTAATAATGACAGTATGTAATTAAGATAAACTAACACATACTATGACAAGTAATGCGCACATATGATTAAAAAAAACACCTACCCTACCCTTAGCCTGCTACTCTAATTCGTGACCTCCACATGTTTCTATCTAAGGTCATGTCCTCAGTGAGATCAAGTTCTGTCATATCATGTCTAATCATCTCCCCCAGTACTTCTTTAGTCCATCTCTACCCCTTTGAGTCTCTCCCAAAACCATCCTCTCGCACCTCCTAATAGGAGCATCCATGCTCCTTCTCTGCACATATCTAAACCATCGCAGTCTCGCTTCCCTCATCTTTTCGGCCATCGGGGCCACCTCTAGCTTTTCCCGGATGGTCTCATTCCTAACTTTATCACTCCTGATGTGACCACACATACATCTCAGCATCATTATTTATGCTACATGCATCTTCTAAACATGTGCCTTCTTAATTGACCAATACTCCAATACTCCACTCTATACAGCAACGATGATCTAACCACCATTCTATAAAACTTACCTTTGAGTTTAGGTGGTATCTTCTTGTCACACAATACTCCAGAGGCAAGCCTCCATTTAGTCTATGCTGCCATAATATGATATATGACATCATTATTGATATCACCACTACTCTGGATAATGGACCCCAAATATTTAAAGTTTTATCTCTTGGGGATAGGTTGAGTGCCAAGCCTTATAATAGAGTTTACCTCATCCCTCTCAACACTGAATTTACACTCCAAGTATTCAGTTTTGGTCCTGCTTAATTTGAATCCTTTGGACTGCAAGGCATGTCTCCAGGCCTCTAGCCTATCATTAACTTTAGTCCGAGTCTCATCAATCAGTTCTATGTCATCTTCAAAGAGCATACACCATGGTATCTCCTCAGATTGCATCAGCTCATCCATCACCAAGGAAAATGAGGAAGGGCTCAACATAGATCTTGGTGGAGTCTCATCTCAATAGGAAAATACTCTCAGTCTCCTCCCACCATTCTTACCCGATTTTTGGCTCCATTGTACATCTCCTTAATCACCTTTACATAAGCCACTGGGACATCTTTCACCTCTAAACACCTCCATAAGACATCCCTTGGGACTTTGTCGTATGCCTTCTCCAGATCAATGAACACCATATGAAATTCCTTCTTTCTTTCCCTTATTTCTCTACTAACCTCTGAACAAGATAAATTACTTCAATAGTCGACTGCCCTGGCATGAATCCAAACTGATTCACTGAGATAGATACTACTTTTTGTACCCTCATCTCCACTACTCTCTCGTAGACCTTCATAGTGTGGCTTAACAACTTGATACCCCTATAATTGTTACAGCTTTGAATATCTCCCTTATTCTTGTACAATGGAACCATTGTACTCCTCCTCCATTCATCAGGTATGTTGGCAGTCTTCATAATAGTATTGAATAGTCTAGCCAACCACTCAATGCGATCCTTGACCATATTTTTCAAGAAGTCTACCAGAATCTTATTGATCCCGATCTCCCTCCCCCTCTTCATCCTACTAATAGTCCGTCTTACCTCCTCAACTCTGAACTGCCTGCAATACCAAAAATCACGATGGTTTTTCGAGTATGCGAACTCACCCAGCTCAATATCTCTATCTCCTTTTCCATTTAAGAGTTTATGGAAGTAACCATGCCACCTTAATTTAATGGAACTATCATCCACCAACACCTCGCCCTCCTCATCCTTGATGCACTTCATTTGGTCTAAGTCACGAGCTTTCCTTTCTCTTACTTTGGCGAGATTACACAATCTCTTTTCCCCACCGTTATCACTTAACTCTTTATAAAGGCACTCTAATGCTGCTGACTTAGCCTTCATCACTGCCATCTTTGCTTTTAACTTGGCTGTCTTATAGATTACCTTAAGCTTTTGCTTTTCATCTTCATCCCTATACTCCAACCACTCTGTGTTAGCCTTCGTCACCCTAGACTTAGTCATTCCACCACCAATTGCCTTGACGTCCACCAAAGATCCCTCTCGACACCCCTAGAACCTTGGTAGCTACCTTTCTTATGTAATTAGCAGTCGTGTCCCACATACTGTTCACATTACTTTCACTACTCCATGACTTTAAATTTCTCAACTTACCTTCCATCTCGCGAGAAAGGGCAGGAGTAAGGCCTCCCTATCTAATCCTAGGTTGGGCATACATAACCTTCTTCTTCTTTTCTCTCTTGATCTCCACATCCATCACTAAAAGCCTATGTTGAGTGGAAATATTCTTACTCGGAATAACCTTGCAATTTTTACATAAGCTTCTATCACCCTTACGTAGAAGTAGGTAATCTATCTGAGTCTTAGCTACTGTACTAGAAAGGTAATCAAGTGGTTTTTCCTCTTTGGAAAATACAAGTTAGTAATCACTTACTCAAAGGCTTTCGAAAAATCCAAGAGAGATGTCCCACTTCCATTCCTCTCCCCCAAACCAAAGCCTCCATGAACACCTTCCAACCCGCTAGTAATTGCCTTAATATGCCTATTAAAGTCACCCCCAAAGAAAATTTTTTACATCTCCGGTATACCTCACACAACCTCATCTAGATCCTCCCAAAAGAGCCTTTTGACTTCCTTATCTAGGCCTACTTGGGGCACATAAGCACTAACAATATTCACCACATGTCTACCAACTACGAGTTTGATAAATCTTATCCTATAATTAACCCGGCTAACCTCAACCACATAATCCCTAAGATCCTCGTCTACTAGGATATCCACACCATTACTATCCTTAGACCACCCGAGTAGCACAGCTTAAACCCGTCCATGTCCTGAGCCTTGGTGCCTACCCACCTAGTTTCCTGAACATATGCTATATTAATATGTCTCCTCTTAAGACACTTCACTAGATCTATGGATTTTCGTGTAAGTGATCCTATATTCCACAATCTGACCCTTAGCTTGAATAACCCCATGCCTCCCCTACCACCCCTATCCCCAACATATGACCCCGACCGATGACATGACCCTAGTCCACCATGAGATCTCGACGCCAGAAACTAGGAACTAAATGCTCTCTAGGCTATAAAATCCAAGTAAAACAATCTAGAGAGTATACAATTAAATAGTAAATAACAAGGAAATTACCAACAACAGGAAGAAACCCCAAAACAATATGCTATATAACCCATAATTTCCTTTTCTTGTTCAAACAGATATGTAGGTGAAAAGCAAGATATGTCGATGAAAAAGCAAGAATTTCAACTGCA
>JAOTQJ010063828.1:0-13605 GCA_025642045.1 Solanum sejunctum | reverse complement strand
CTTAAATGTATTAAAATTATTATTTTTAAATAAACTAAACTAAAATAGATAAAATACTATGTTAAAATATATAGAATATGATATTACTACACTAATAAGAATATCAAAATAAGGAATAGGAAAAAAAATAAATGTCACTGCTATTATTATTACCACTAAAATAATTATTATTATAATAATTAAAGTAAATACTAATAAAATTAGTAATAATAATATAAAAATCATTTCTTAAAAATATAGCAAGAGTAACGAGCAAATTTTGAAAGCTTTAAAAAGAATATATTAAAAATACTTAATTATTTGGATAACATTAAAAATAAGCTTGTTTATTTAAAAAAGTTTTAAAATATTTATTTTAATCAAATGATAACCTAAAAGTGGTTATAGGTCGATCTAAATTAGATGTCAACAACTGCCCCTTCTTTTCTCGGGAACGATAGATGGATTTTCGAACAAAGAAAGTAGATGGAGTAGCCGATTTTGTCCAACCAATGAAATATTATCGGAGGGACCAAATAGAACAAAAAATATTGTGAAAAATATTACGGCCGAGACTTTGATTTTAGGTCGACTACATATCTTTGGTTATATGAGAATCAGGTCGTATGTAGTTCTAGATTCAGGAATGAATGAAATTCCTGAAAATAACATTAACAGTGCAGGAATTAAAGTAGGAATGATTGTGGCTTGAATTGGAAAGTTCGAGGTATGGAGATGATTCAGGTATTGATAGAAAAATGAGGACAGAGGGATAGTACAGATGATCTGTAAGAAAGGAAAAGGTTCATTGTAATCGATAGCGAAAGGCATATCTTTGAAGCGAAAGACTGGATAGATGAGGATCCACGAATTCTGCAATCTATAACTCTAAAAACACTAAATAAAATGGTTAGAACACGCATATTAAATAGCAAAATAATTATAAACATGATGTGAATTCTCACTTAGACCATGAAATTTGCCATAAGACAATAAGAATGACGTCCTAGGCTAAAATGTCTTGGGCGATGATAATCATATATTATATTCCTCAAGTCATGACATGGTATCTCTAGGCCACAAAAGATGATGTCTTTGAAAGATGACAATTTTGAATCACGATAAATATAAATTAAATTCCTAGGCCATGAAAATGATGCCTTTGGACCATGATGCTTTAAGGGCATGATAAGTAGAAATTAAATACCTTATCCATGAAATGTGTCCTTGGGCAATGAAAATGATGCCTTTGGACTGTCATGTTTTAAGGGTAATAATATTTTCATGCAAACTTCATGTCAATATCATGTAAAATATGCTTTTCAGTTATTATGCAATATTTCTCGAGCTAATATCATGCCAAAATATAATTTCGGACACATGGAGTTCAAATTCTGGGGCCAAAATAATGTAATGTAATTTTTTGGGCACATGCGTTTTTCAGACTAAAATAATGTAAAATTTTTGAGCATAATGCAATTTTGAGCCAAAATAATGTAATGCAATATTTTGAGCATATGTAATTTTTGAATCAAAATAATGAAAAAATATAATTTTCAAGCATAATGCAGTGCAACTTTTGAGTTAAAATAATGTAATCTTTGAAAAAAAATTCATTATAATTTTCAGCCCAAAATCATGCAAATATAATTTTCGGACATAATGCAATGCAAATCTCTAGTAAATACAATTTTCGAAGACAAATAATGTAATGTAATTTTTGGTCACATGCAATTTTCTTGATAAAATAATGTAATAAAATTTTTCAAGAACATATAATTTTTGAATCAAGTAAAATGTAATTTTCAGGCATAATCAATGCAAGTCTCGGGGCACATACAATTTTTAGGGCAGAACAATGTAATGCAATTTTCAGGCTTTTCGAGGCAAAATAATGTAATGTAATTTTTGATGACATGCAATTTCTCAGATCAATATCATACAAAATGCAATTCTGGGACACAATGCAATGTAGAGCATAGAGTAATATTTTGTGTTACTGAAATGATGATCATCCGGGCACTATTGAGATATACATCTATTCTTTCTGCATTCCAAAAAAAATTGTCAGTTTATAAAAAGGGGAGAAGGTTGACCTATCTTTTATCATGATCGATATGCTCCATTTTTTGCTAATGTTCATACCTTTCCTTTTGATGTCCACTTGGAGGCTTGTCTTCAGTTCTGAGTTCAAAAGTTTTGAGAGCCACTCAAAAATTTCTTTCCAAGTTTGTAAAAAATGCTATAAAAAATTTTTTTAGCTCCTCTAAAAAATTTTGTCCCAGTTTGTGCAAATTTCTCTAAAAGAATTTTTGAGACCCCCTCAAAAGTTCTACCCTAGTTATTTACCTGATAAGAAATATGTTCTTCTAGAAGAATTTTTTAGGCCCTCTCAAAAATTCTGCCTCAGTCCTTAATCAAAGGGGAAAATAAAATTTTTTATTATGGTAAGACTAAACTCCATAGGAGCATCTTTGTATCCCTCTTAAATGAGAATCAGGTATGACGTTGTTCCAAATACAAGATAAAAGAATACTATATTATTAAATTAATAGCATTTGAAAAGAAAAGAAAATTCAGGCCAAATTTCTCCATTTATTTGGTGTAGATGTTTCTTTTTGGGTAAGATAAACTTTTTCTCAGACTACACCAATCATGATCAGTCTTCACTTTATTAACATTCAACATACTCACTAATGATTTGGAAGTGGATTATCGGACACATTGGGTGTGGGTTCCTTGAGTTGGATGGTTTCGGTATCCATGAGTTTTTGGATTTTGTCTCTCAGGGATCGACAAACTTCTATGGTATGTCCTTTCATTCCAAAATGATAGGCATAAAACCTAGTACGATCATACCACTTGGCTTTGGTGTCTATGGGTAGAATGGGGATTGGTGTGATGTAACCAGCTTCTTATAGCCTTTCGTAAAGTTGGACTACAGGTGTGGTTAGCACGGTGTATTTTTTGTGGGCCTTTTATCTAAGTTTGATTGATTTCTATAATTTGGTTGTTAAGAAGATGGGGCTGGTGGTGGAGTAGTTTCATAATATGTTGGCTAGGTGTTATAGAAGGGATATATGTGTAGGTGGTATTGTGGGGGATGAGCTTGGTAAGGGGTATGTGTTGGATAAGGTGGGAAAGGTGCAAGGTAGGGAGATGTAGGATATTTAGGGAGAGGTAGAGTTGAGATTTGTGATCTGATAGGGATTCTGGCCCCATATATCAATATGATCACACCCACTTCCTTCTTCTTACAGTTCTTGAGAAAACATCCAAATTGAAATGCCTTGTTGGTGGCCTGCAGAGCATCCAAATTGATGATGGTGCCATATTTAATACCTTCCTTAATCCTTTGTCCTAGCTTGATGATATCAATGAAGCTCTGCTTCGCGGCAAGCATCATCCTATCATAGTATTAGGGCTGTTATGCACAAACAAAATAGTCCTTTATTTGAGATTCATCTAAGAAAGGTCTAGCCTGAGCAGCCTCATACCTCCATCTTATGGCATAGCCTCTACATGTTTCACTAGGCTTGTTATTTAGATTTTGGATATAGAACCAACTAGGTGGATTTTCTATGTTGAACCCAAACCTGTTCATGAAATTAGAGGTCATCTCTACCCACTTGGACCATTTGTGAGCATCTTGGAGAATGTACTAGGTTAGAGCCACCCCTGTGAGGCTTCTCATAAATAATTTCATTCTTATCTTCTCATCTCTCCCATCTCCAGCTAGCTTGTCACAAAATCATGCGTAGATGGACCTTAGAATCACCAATGTTGTTGAACAGTTTGAACTTAGGAGGTTTGTACCCTTCAGGTAGTTCCGTATCAAGGTGTAGACATAAATTCTCGTTGCTTAAACTAGCTACCATTTTAATTTCTTCAACATGTTGCATGAGGTTGGTCAAAATATCCAATTTCTCAACCATGGATTTAATCAGTTTATCCTTTTGGGAGGATTCTGATTCATGGTAGTCGTGGGTATAGGGAGCAGCTTCAAAACATATGGGGTTATGGTTATGATTTCCAGGGACATGAGCACAGTAAGGGTTGGTGGTGGCTTTGGGAAGTGTGTTTGGGATGTGGCTAGAGTTTTGAGGATATTATATTGGCTTAGAAGAGCTTGCATGGTATAGGTTTTGTTGGTGAGGGTTTGGAAATTGAGAATCTGGGGATGACATACTAGTGGGGTGTAGTTACATTTGAGAAGTGGGCTGAACAAATGGCGGGTAGATTTGGAGTGCATCTTGGATAGTAGTGATTTGGTCTTTCATATTCTCCCTAAAAAGAGTGCCAAGAGAAATGAATAGCTTAGCCAGATTTTGCATGCTAGCCATCTCTTCTTCATGTTCTAGAATTTTTCGTCCAACCTTAAAATTAGGTTAGTGGAGTGAGCCTCCCTTTCACAAATTTCATTGGTACTATTATTATCGGTCATCTTGCCTTTTCTATTGTTGCTCAAATTTAGGAGTGGTAGGGGAGAAGGAGGAGCCCCTTCTGATCTTGTGTGGTAATCCAGAGTGTAAAACAGATCAACCTTTAGGAAGGGAAGCGCACAAAAAAAATAAGAAAATAAACAATCAAGTTAGTATCATAATAAATGACATAAAAACAATACATTAATTTGCAAAATTAAATGCCCTAAATGGAAGGAGCCTCGTCAAGCCAGAGATAGGCCTAAGATGCCACATAAGTGATTCATGATAACTAAATCAAGCCTTAATTTGTTAATTGGATTTTAGAGTTGGAAAAATAAAATAAAAATGAACAATTTCATTAATAATGATTATTAGAATTTTAAATAGTAAAAACATATATGAAATCTAAGGATAATGGGGTAATAAGTGGGGAATAATCCTAGACTTCAAAATCTTCTCCGCTATGGATTCAGCATCACAAATCTGCAAAAAGAAAACTTCTCTAAACTCCGTATTAATGATAATTTATGCTTGAACTTGTTATCACGATTCACGTTGTTACATAAGATGCAATTTCATCTAGAGGGAGATTGGACCCTTTAGACTTAAACAGGGTGGCTACTATTATTGTAGATTGACCCCGTATGATCAATCTACTTAGGGTTTATACATGCATGACCTTGTTTTGGGGTGAATATAGCTCTATCCTAGGTTTCTACAGAGTGGGTTAGACACGAACTGAGTACTCCTATGCGAGAAGCACATGGCCCAACAGTGGTAAAACCATCTGCTATTCACCACACATACGTTTACTCTCTAAAATTTAAGTTTTGAAAAGGAGATTGGAGAAGTACAAAGGCTCAACATCACCATAAAAAAATAAATAAAGAGTATCCCAAATGGAGGAATATATGAACGGAATGCCAATTTATAACAACAATAAGAATTAGCAGGTAAAATAATATTAAACAAATAATTTAAAGCAGTAATATAAGAAAATAAAGGAGAGGGAAAAGGAAGGGGAAGTTAGATTAGTGGAAAATAAGGGAAAAGAAAGAGAAATGTTAGAGGGGATAAGGGAAAGGAAACACAAAGTTAGTAAGGAGAAATAATAACAACAATATTAAATAAATAAGGCAAGTAAAATAATTTTGGGAAAGTAAATAAAAGAGAAAAAAGGAAAGGATTGACAAAACAAAAACCACATAATGGAGACACGTACTTGTTAGAACCTATAATATCTCCAGCAGAGTAGCTATTCTATCCCCTCAAATTTTCTCTTGAAAGACAGGAATTTGGGCGACATCATGGCAACGATTCTTTTGGGATTGAGTTGAATAGTCGCCACCTAATGATTTGAGGTGCATTAGGACACCATTCTATCTAAAACCAAATCTAAAGGTCAAATCAACCAGAGATTGGGTAAAAGTTCTAGCTAACTCAAAGGAAAGGTGTTAGGCGCCCTTCGAGGTCTGCAAAGGCAGATCCCGACTGTATCTCTCATTTATATGGTGGTTGCAAATAAGGATTTCAATTTGAAAAAAATTATCCTAATTAATTATAAGTGAGAAATTAACCTATAGGAGAGGAAGTAAGTAAATAATGGCAGAAAATAAATCTAATTACCCCAAGCAATAAAAATTAACAAAAGGGAAAAAACTATACTATATGACTCAGATTAGTTTACTCATCTTTCATTTCAAAAGACAAATTTAGATTTTGTCAATTTTAGTGTAACGCTAGGAAAAAATACTAAAATACTTCTCTAATAGAATCATGTTCATAACGTATCTTCCCAAGCTCTGATGAAAAACCTGAGTCTAAATTTCTGATCAGCATGAAAAACTGAGTGAAAAAAATGGCCTCAACCCAATTTTAGAGCAACTGAGTCTAAATATAATTTTTCGTAACTAATCAAAAATAATTTTGATGCACACCCCAGGCGCGATGGACAAGGGACACATACTTACACTTAAATGTTTGTAAAAGTTTTTTAACGAAATTAAAAAACTTATTTGGAGAATTTTTGGAGGAAAATACACTAGTCTGCGCCCTAGGAGCGTTGGAGACTTGTGTAAATTTTGTGATAATTTTTCTTTTGATTTCAAAAAGGGTATTTTGATCATTCCCAACATACTCCATGTTTAATAAACGTGTATAAAGGTTATTTTCTTGAGATTAAGGGTTTCAAAAACCCATTTTTCTTAGCATTTCAAAGTAAGAATTCTTGTGAGAGAAAGAAGAGGAAGCTTGAGACCATGAGATTGGAGTTGAGATTCCTTGAAGAAGTCTGAGTTATTCTCCATTCCAGGTATGTAAGGCTATCTAAACCATTGGATAATATCCATCCACGTACCCCTTCGTTTACTTTAGTCAGAAATCATGGATATAAACAGCACATTTTAAATCCCATAGTCCTTGAGTTTTACATTCTTGTACAGGATTAAGTTTCCTGAATATATTTGAAGTAATTTATGAGTTGCACCATTGTTACCTTGAATTATAAATGTACTTCACATGCTTGATACCCTAGTGTAAATTTAGTACTTCCTTGGTTACTAACTAAATTGACAATATGAACCTAACTTTCAAAACTAAGTAAATTGAACCTATGTTTCTTGTTTCATATATGCCTATATTTTGAATAGATATGATATCCTGTGTGCTGAGTATGGATGATATTATGTCACTTGACCATAATTCGTAAGGGTCTTGTATAATTAAATTGAGTATTGAGTTGCATCGTTGAAATCCTAATTTGAGTTGTAGAGTAAATTGAGAAGGTTGATGTCAAGTTTATTGAGATGCGTTTGTATTGATGAGCATATTTAATCTTGGAGGGAGTATTGAGCACCGAGTTGGGTGAGAAAAGTCACCTAAAAACTATGTTGGTCAGCATAGGATAGTCATGCAGTTAATTCTGGCGGCTCATGTCCCAATAGATGGACATTCTCTTTGGATTTGAGAGAGAGTTAGAGGTTAACGCCCTTTACTGTAGCAGTTTAGGATGGGGCATGGCAATAACGCCTTTTCCTTGTACATCACCATATAAATAGTGGGGTAGAGAGTTATGTCGGTTAGAGAAACTTCAAAGCAACACTTGAGTTGACCATATCATGATTTTTAAATTGAGTTGCATTAAACACTAAGTCTATGTCTATTTCTAAAGCATGATTTCAAACTTAAAACTTGCATGATTTACTTGAGTTGAGTTATGAGATAAAGAGTTGAGTCTTGAGTCGAGTCTGTTGATTGGTTTGAGCCTTATCTATTTGTTGAGATATTTTTACATATCGTACATTCCATGTACTGATACCATTTAGTGTTGTGCCATTTCATGGTACAAATTCAGCAGATAGAGGACTTCAGCGGATGCACCCTTGAGGTTCAGCATCCCTAGTTCCAGACCATGGTGAGTCCTCCCATGCATTCAAAGGATATCCTTTACTTTCTTCTTCGCATTTTGAGTTAGTTATTTGAGTTTGTGGTAGCGATGGACTATCATGATACCTTCTAGACATTTAGAGTAGAGGCTTCATAGACTTACAGTGAAGTATTATTGAGTATTTATTATTCAAACTTGAGTCATTTTGAGAAACTATTTATGATATTTATGTTTTTCCTTTAACATTATCATTGAGTATCCTTCCACTATTGAGCAAGATGTGACAATGAGGCCAAGTAGTTCATTCAAGGGCAAGTGATAGTCTTTGAGTGTCCGTCACGCCTAGGGTATCCTCCCAGGGCATGACAAACTTGGTATCAGAGCAAAGAGTTCAAGTGTCCTAGGGAGTCTATGAAGCCATGTCTAGTAGAGTCTTGTTTATTGGTGTGTTGTTCACCACACTTTATAAGCAGGAGGCTATGGGACATTAGGAAATCTTTCCCTTCTTCTATGTTCTGAGTTCGTGCGATAGAGTTTGACTTTATGAAAACTGCTTTCTAATTCATGCATTACACTTTGCAGATCATGCCTCCAAAATGTAGTACTATCCAAAGAGATGTCTCAGTCCCAACTGCTGAGAATTCCCTACCAAAGTTTCCTATTCAAACGGGGACGTGGAGACAGGGTTGATTGACCAAAACTGCTGAGGTACCACAGGAGCCTTCTACACAGCCACAACCAGCCTCCACCTCTGAGGTAGAATCAAGGGAAACCATTACTATGCTCACGCAGCAAGTGTCCTCCTAAAGAAATAGTTTAGATCCCCAGGCCCCTAGCTCTACCTCCCAAGAGCCCACAGCTGCAACCAGGCTTAGAGACTTCTCACGGATGAACCCACCAATTTATACTAGGTCAAAGGTTGAGGAGGACCCAACGAACTTTATTATGAGATGTGGAAGGATTTGAGTGCCACGCATGATAATGATATTTAAGGAGTTAAGCTTGCCTCCTATTAGCTTAAGATATGGAAAATGTCTGGTACAACTAGTGGGAGGATAGTCGAGGTGAAGATGCTGAGCCTACTGAGTGGGATGAGTTTGAGAGTGCTTTCCTCAACCACTTCTTTCCCCAAGAATGAGGGAAGCAAAGATTGAAGAGTTTGTGAACCTGAAGCAAGAGGGGATGATCATCATAGAGTACAACCACAAGTTCATTAAGTTGTCTAGGTATGCTCTAGAGATGGTCCAAGACATGAGAGCAAGGATAAGGAATTTCGTGTCCGGGTTAGGTAAGCCATGTGAGGAGGAAGTGCACGGCAGCATTACTGATTCCTAGCATGGACATCTCTAGAATTATAGCTTATGCCCAACAAATGGAGGAGGACAAGAAGAAAGACTGAGAAGAAAATTGAGTAAGAAAGCCATGTCTACAGGACATCAGCCTAGCCAGCATAAGCAGGACAAGGGAGACAAATCTTACTTTTAGAAGAAGCATTCAGGGTATAGCATCATCAGCCAGTGCACCAACTCCAAACACCATGTATGACCCAAAATCTCAAGGGCAGCTAAACTATAAAGTATAGCATCTGCAGGCCAGTGTGATCCTTAACTAAAAAAGGAAACAACCATATGGGAAGTGTGACAGGATGCATTTGGGAGAGTGTAAGAATGGAGGAAGACGTTGATACAAGTGTGACCAGACAGGTCACTTCTTGAGAGATTGTCTTCTTTGGTGCAATAGGCCACAATCTTCTACTACCATGCTATCACCTAGGGGTAATCAGAAGGCTGCCACACTGGGGAGAAAAGGAGAAATTAAACGCCTTTATGCAATGGGAATAGGCAATACCAAGAGTTGGCACCAAATGTCATAATGGGTATGCTTCGAGTGTTTACTTTTGATTGTTATGCTTTGCTTGACCTAGGGGCGATAGTGTCCTTTGTGACACCACATATGGATAAAAATTTTGAGGTTTCTCATGAGTGTTTACTTAAGCCTTTCCCTATTTCCACTCCTGTTAGTGAGTCTATCATAGCCAAAATAGTTTATAAAAATTGTGTAGTGTCTATTGTAACACCCCGTAAAATTAGCAAAATGCTCCTAAAATGCATTGTGTGTACAACGAGTCTTCTAAAGCTCCGATGGAAAATTCGAGATCAAATTTGTGATCAATGCAAAAAATTAAGTCAGAAAATAGTCTCGACTCGATTTAAGATCAACCGGGTCGAATTACGAAATTTCACAAAATGTGCAAATAAAGTAGCGGATCCTCATCCCCTATGCGATGCGCCAGGGGTGTAGAATTACACTTGTAATTTTTTAATTGTTGAATTTTCGACGGGAATCAAGTTGTCAAAAAATTTCCAAAATGAATTGGTGTACCCCTCCGTGACACACACCAGTGTGCTAGTTTTTATATATATTTTTTTTGCTTTGCGAAGGGCATTTTCCAACTTTTCTAATATATTCTAAAGTCCCATAAACATATATATCTAAGCTTATTTCATACGAAAGGGTTTCAAAACCCATCTTTTCTAAGTTCTTATGTAAGTTCTGAAGAGAGAAGAAGAAGAGAAAGCGTAAGGGTTCTCCAGAGAGGTCCTGAATTCTTGAAAGAAACTTGAAGATTGTTCACCCCAGGTATGTAAAGGCTACTCAGAACATGGAATTGTTCTTCTGTGTGCCCAAACTCATAGATTAAAATGTAGAATGTAAAGTTATGGGCCTTGAATTATAGTTTCTTGAATATTTTTCTAGAAATTACTTTTGAATCTTGTATCTTTGCATAAAGTTGATAAACATCATGTTTTAATAAACTATTTATATATATTATGTTGTGATTATGCAATTTACACTCATACATTCACGGTTAAAGACTTATATAATAAACTTAGGGGGATGTCTAGAGCCGTGATTGACTGAATGTGATGTTTGATTGAGTCTGAGCCCTATGGTGAGTGTATTGATGACTGTAGTAGCTGGAATAATGTTGATAGAGTTATATGAAGGTTTGTTCTTTACTTAAAAGAATAGTCCTACACCTTTAGTTGATAGAGGATGAGATGAGGTGAGTGTTCTTGCCCATAGGAGTTGAGTGATGGAAGTTCTTGATGTATTAAAAGATTTATGAGCTTATTGAGTCTTGGGAGGAGTATTTTGGTACTCATTAACTACATCACTAGTTTAGAAAAGGATTGGACCATGAAATCAGATGTTTTCTTTGTCCTGTAGAGGACTTCATAGACTTCTTTGGGATCCCTGACAGACTCGTCCTTTACCTCGACAAGGTACTAGATAGATGTAGCAATAAGATCTCTTTGTTGTATCATTACCAGCTCATAGGTAGTGGTTGTCAGTTATCAAAAATCCTAGATAGGTTTCTTGGTGGTAGAACTGTAATGTTATGTGATTGTTTAATGCTATTGGTTGATAGTGAGGTGATACAGTATTGTCCTTTACTCTGAGTGACGATGATTGATGAGTAATTGTTATCTGATGTTGATTACTTTAGCCTATTTCACATATAGTACATTCCACGTACTAACACCCTTTTGGCATTTCATTATTTTATGATATAGATTTTGTAGGCAAAGGACTTCAGCAGCCCAATCATTGAGGTTCAGAGCTCATTATTCCAGACCGTGGTGAGTTATCCCCTGTCTTCGAAGGATGATTACTTCATTGACTTTATTTTAGTATTTTTGTTTGACTGTGGTAGCCATGGCCTGTCATGGTACTTTCCTATATGTTATATATAGAGGATTCGTAGACATAGACAGTTGATAGATAGTGTTGGAATTGCTTATTTCCCATTTCCTTTCTATTGAGGTAGGTCTTTATATTATCTTATGATAGTGATTACAATAGCCCATTCATAGTTATTTTTCTATTCAATCTTTTGCATATGAATGGATTGAACAAATGCAATGAGGCAAGGTAGTCCACTTGGGACTAGCGATAGTCTCTATGCGCCAGTCATGTCTAAGGTATCCTCTCAGTATGTGAAAAACTTGGTATCAGAGCATAGAGTTCGAATGTCCTAGGGAGTCTACGAAGTTGGGTCTAGTAGTGTCTTATTTATGGGTTTGTTGTGCACCACAGTTCATAAGCAGGAGGCTGTAGGACATTAGGAAGTATTACCCTTATTCTATAATATGAGTTCATGCGATAGAGTTTAACTTTGTGAAAATCCCATTTGAACTCATGCATTTTATGCTTACAGCCGCACAAAGAGATGCAATAGCCCCAGTTGCTGAGAACACCCAATTGAAAGATCCAATCTAGACCAAGGGTAGGAGATAGGGATGCATCATGAGGACTGCTGAGGTCCCACAGGCGCCCCCTGCTCATCCACAGCTAGCTCCCACTATAAAGGCAGAATTTAGGGGAGTCATCACTATGCTGACTCAACTGGTGGCCTCTTAGGGAAATAGCCAAGGGTCTCAAGCTTCTACTTTTAGCTCACAGAAGTCCTCAACTACAACCCAACTCAAAGACTTCTTGAGGATGAACCCTCCTGTGTATATGGGGATAAAAGTTGAGGAGGATCCACAAAACTTCATTGACGAGATATATAAGGTTTCGGGGGCTATGCATGCCAATTGGGTTGAAGGGGATGAACTTGTTTCCTACCAGCTAAAGGATGTTGCAAATGCTTGGTACAATCAATAGCAGGACAACAGAGGTAGATGTTAAGCCCGCGAATTAGGATGAGTTCGAGACCACTTCCTTGATCACTTCTTTCCTCAAGAGTTGAGAGAGTCGAAGGTGAATGAGTTTGTGAATTTGAAATAGGGGGGATGACTGTGAAGGAATATGGCCTTAATTTTGTTAAACTATCAAGGTATGCTCTAGAGATGGTGAAAGACATGAGGACAAAAATGAGAAGGTTTGTGTCTGGCCTAGCCAGACATGTACAGAAAGAGTACAAGGCTGCCTTACTGATTCCTGGCATGGACATCTCTAGACTTATGGTGTATGCCTATCTGATAGAGGAGGAAAAGAATAAACATAAAGAAGAGTAGATGAGTAGAAGAGTGAAGTCATCAGAACATGAACCTAGCCCATAAGGACAAAATAGAGGTGACAAGTCCTATTTTCAGAAGAGATTATCACATCCTGCACCATCTGTTGCTAGTGCACCAAAACAGGTATGATCAGAAATCTTATGGTCATCAAAATTTTAGGGCCCTAGTTACTCAATCTAGGCCAGTGTGACTCAAGGTATGAGGGGAATGCCACCTTGTAGCAAGTGTGGTAAGCTTCATTTGGGTGAGTGTCAGGTTGTCAAGGATATGTGCTATGCATGTCGTCAGGTTGGTAACTTCAGTTTTAAGTGTCCAAAGAAGAGGCGAGGTGAGGAGAGCAGTAGAGCTCAATCTTTTGTAGCACCCCCAGCTGGTAACCAGCAGATAGCACCCCCAGCGGGCAACCAACAGAGGGGTACTATTATGGGTACATGAGGTAGGACGAACCGCTTTTATGCTATTGGTAACCGATAGGATTAGAAGGCTGCACCAAATGTTGTCATGAGTTTTAACACCCCACATTTTTCATGTACTAATGCTATATAAATGAATCATGTTTTGGGTTGGTCAAATTAGCGTCAATTCTTGAAAGTGCTTGAATATCATCTTAACGGGCAATATGTGATTCTAAATGCTTAAGAGGGTTGAGGGTGTATGTGTGTTGGTGTTAAATTGAGGATATATTAGCCCTATACTAAGTAAAAGGATTGAGATGATTTTATGACTTAATAATCTAGTAGGTTAGTCACCTACTTTCTTAGCTTAAAATTGATAGCTAAACGGAGACGAG
>JAOTQJ010063817.1:0-13606 GCA_025642045.1 Solanum sejunctum | reverse complement strand
AAACACCACAAAACGCTATTATGGCACAACTTTTATAAAACAGGGCAGCATACATATAGGTACACATCTACCATATTTAAGCCTTCCTATATAATCCAAGAACTATAATACATCACTCCAACGCCCAACGCAAACCCTAAAATTAAAACATAACATTACACTTCCAATGGGGCTCCAATTGAAGCTAACCTTCATGTATACATTCACATAGTTTTACCAACACTTCTTTCACCCCACAAGAACTATTTTCATGACAAATAAACATAAACACATGACTATACAACAATATATCTTCATATGCAAGCTTGTACCCATTCAACCCCAAATTCCAAATTCACAATTCAAGCTAACAATGAACCCTCTTTTCATGTTTTACCTTCAATTTAATGCACCCCTAACACTCCCACAAAGTTTAATTTACATAATTGAAGCTAGAAATTAACATGCCTTTCAAGTCCTTTACTAGACCCAAATCTTCATATCCATCAAACCAAGTGCTTCTTTGATCAACTAATGCCACCACGCCACTTAGGAGACCCAATATACCAAGCGTGAAGCGTCAAATAATTGAAAGATAAAAAAAAAGAATTTTTTCTCCCCAATTACTGTAGCAACCCGAGAGATCTTCTTGGTCGTTCTCAAATTTTTCTAAGTGTTGAAGTTCTCTTGCACACAAGAGATATAAATATGTATATATAGGCAAACCAAGACTCCACTTGGACCAATCACAAAAAGCCACAATATGTGACCCCACTCACAATTTTAAATCTTAAATACTATAGATTAAATTTACATTTGGTCCCAAACTTTACCAAATTGAACCAATTAAAGACTTACGAGTTCTAATAATATCTTCCTAAACATTCTCCAATACTCACCAAGACACTTAGCAAAATATTTGCTCCTAAATTCAAGTTCCAAACTCAAGATCAATCTTAAGGATTTAATCATGTATCTCACTCAAGCTTCAAGTCTCCATTTCCAGTCTTCTTTAGGGGTTCTCTAGTCAAGGTATATGGTGTTTAACCACTGGGTCCTTCCACCCATGGTACCTAAGCCTCCTTTTTAATAATAATTCATTATTTAAAGTTGATTTTACATGTGGGCATTGTATATTGAGAAATATACTGCACAGTGATTTTAGTTAATGAAAGTATGGTTGTTTTAGCATGTTTTGAATTGTAAATGTTAGATCTAATATTGGATTTTATGAGGGATTTTGATGTGAATGTATTAGGGGTGTTGCAGGGTATTTATTAATGGTTTTACTACAGATTTTCTTGTATGTTTTTATCTCCAAATTGCATGGTCTTTTATCTCCATTACACACCCCCAAGGTGTTTGATAAAATGACCGGTTATGGTTTCTTGAGGAATTGAAGATCCAAAGCATGAGATATGATATGATTGATATTATGATGATGAAATGAGTTTATGTTCACGATATATATATATATATACACACACACACAATGTGTTACACTAGATCATGCTCAATTCAAGGGTAATCGGAACCCAGATAACCATATGAGGGATATATCCCTTGCCACCTGGGTGTCCAGGTCTGAATGGCATCGACAATGTGAGGGGTGTGTAGCTTGCCTCGAGGGTATCCAGGTGTGAATGGCATCGACCATGTGAGAGGTGTGTACCTTGCACTAGGGTGTCCAAGTGTGAATGGCATCTCCCAACAAAGTTAGGATTCTAGCTTAGTCTCTTCTACACCTATGATATCTTATATAAGCATGAGTTACTTAAAGAATGTATTACTTATGCATTGATCATACTCGTCATATTTTTATAGTATGCCTATTATCTAATGTATGCATTTTGAGCATGATGTCTATCTATTATTGCATTGCACCCCACATACTTAGTACATTCAAACGTACTAACGCGTACTCTTGCCTACATGATATCACCATATAGGGACCAGTAGTCAAGTTGATCATCATCCTCCTCCACGTGGCTAGATCGGTTCTACTCAAAGCTAGTTGGTGAGTCCTTCACTTCAGGGACCTTAGTCTATGTTGCTATTATCTATACATTGAGACACTTTCTTATGTTCTATTTGACTGTGAGGCTGAGCTCGGTAGCTTTGTCTTGGTCCCCACTCTATCTATGTATTCGAGGTGCTTGTTGGACATGTTGTGAATCCATATATGAGCTTTGACTCTTGTATCTTAATTATGATGTTAATGAAAGTTTTCCCTTAGACCCATTTCCCTATTCTTAATTTATATGTCTTTATATGCTTCCAAGATGAAGGATGTGTAATGACAAGTTGAGAGGCTTATTTTGGGTTTTTTCGTGTTCACCATACGCCGTGTCACACGTAGGCGCTAGGTTTGAGTTCTGTTAGACTTGGTATCAAAACACTAGGTTAATAGATCCTTAGAGTCCAACACACTGTGTCAAATAAAGTTCTATTCATGGCTGTGAAGCGCACTATGACTATGAGTAGGAGGCTATGAGGCATTTTAGGAAATGTTTTCCTTCTTCATATTCTAAGTCGTGCTATAAAGTTGTGGTAAGTTTTTTTCCCCTAAAGATTGTTCTTTGTTATGGTAGATCATGCTAAATACTAGAGAAATACATACCCAAACTCTCGAGGAGCAACCTAACAATGGTGAGCTTTGGGATGCCCTCACTATGCTTGCCCAAGTGGTGGCCAACCAAGTCCAACAAGGGGCCTAATTCCCTCATGCTACTACCATGGGAGCTGAGGTAAGAGACTTTATAAGGATGAATTCTATGGGTCCAAGGTGAATAAAGATCTATAAGAGTTCATTGATGAGGTCTACAAATCTTGTCTATCATAGGTTTTGGGCCAAACAAAAAGGTAGCATTGGCGGCATACCAACTCAAGTAGGTAGCCCAAATTTGGTATGATCAATAGAAGGGTGAGAAGGGTAATATCTATGTGGTGCTTTGGGAGGAATTCAAATTGGCTTTCCATAATCGGTTCTTCTCTCTTGAGCTTAGGGAGGCAAAGTTGGTAGAGTTTATGAACTTGAAATAGGGTGCTACGGGTGTGAGATAGTATGCCCTTAAGTTTAATCAACTTTCAAACTATGTTCCTCACTTGGTAGCCGATCCTAGGTCAAGGATGAATAAGTTTATTATGGGGTTTCTGAATTGGTAAATGAAGAGTATCTATCTGCTTTGCTAATTAGTGATTTGCAGTTGTCTCGGTTAATGACTTTTGCCGAGAAAATGGAGGAAGATTTGCCAATTACTTCCCTAGGGCTAAAGGTATGGTTAGAATGGCTCCTAATAATGTGCATCCTAGATGTGGAAAGAATCACCAGGGCCCATATTTGAAGGGTTCTGATCATGTTTTGAATGTGGAGAGCTTGGTCACAAGAGGGCGGATTATCCAAGAAATTGTGGCAAGGTCGGGGTTGCAAATACGATTTAGTTGCGTAGAGATGGTCCTTAAGTTGGTGCCCCAAGGTACAATTGCTTTTTTGCTCTACATGGGAGGCAAAGGGTTAGTGAGGTCCCTAATGTTGTTACCAGTATATTGAAAATCTTTGATCTTGATGTATGTGGTTTGATTGATCTGGGTGCCACCCTTTCCTTTGTTACCCCCTTTACTACTGAAAAGTTCCATGTTGAGTCAGAGTTGTTGAATGAGTCATATGATGTGTCTGCTCCTATTGGTGCATCTGTTGTTCCTAGGAGAGTGTACAGAAATTGTCTGGTATGCATCTTTCATAAAATCTTACCTTGTGATCTTGTTGAATTAGATATGGCTGATTTTGATGTTATTCTTGGGTGGATTGGTTGCATGCATACTATGCCTTTATTGTTTTTAGAACCCGTGGGGTCAAGTTTCAATTTTGTTTCAATTTTTAAATGAACTCATCCTTGAGTAGGAAAGTCATGATATGGTAGTGAGAGGTATATTCATCTCATACATTAAAGCCCATTGGTTGATTTCCAAGGGGTATTTCTATCATCTAGTGAGGGTCAAAGATATGGAGTCTAAAGTCCCATCCATCGAGTCATTCCTCGTTGTAAATGATTTCCTAGATGTCTTCTCAAATGACCTTCCTTGTGTCCCTCCTAAAAGGAAGATAGATTTTTGCATAGATCTCTTTTCTGACACTAAACCTATCTCTATTTCCCCTTACCGAATGGCCCCAGCGGAGTTGAAGGAATTAAAGTAACAAATGAAAGATTTGTTGGAGAAGGGATTTAGTAGTTCTCGCAAATCACCTTGGGGTACACCAGTGTTATTTGTAAATAAAAAAGATGGAACTGTTAGAATATGCATTGACTACCGACAACTAAATAGTGTCACTATAAAGAATAGACATCCTCTTCCAAGAATTGATGACTTGTTTGACCAATTCTAAGGGGTTAGGTTTTTCTCTAAGATTGATCTTCGATCCGGGTACCATCAAGTGAGGGTGAGGGAGTGTGCTATTCCCAAGACAACCTTTCTTAATAGATATGGGCACTCTTAATTAGTGGTGATGTCCTTTGGGTTCACTAATGCACCAGCCATCTTCATGGACCTAATGAGTAGGGTCTTCAATCCCTACTTTGATTCTTTTGTTGTGGTCTTCATTGATGATATTTTGATCTATTCACATAGTAAGGAGAGCATATGGGACATTTGAGGGTTGCGTTGCAAAGATTTAGGGAGGAGAAATTATATGCTAAATATGACATGTATGAGTTTTTGTTGAAGAAGGTCGCATTTTTGGGTCATATGGTTTCGGCAGATGGTATTAAGGTGGATCCTAGGAAGAGCAATGTGATTAAAAATTGGCCTCGACTATTGACTCCATTAGATATTAGGAGTTTCTTGGGCCTTATGAGTTACTATAGAAGGTTTGTGGATTGGTTCTCCTCCATTGCTTCCCCTATGACAAAATTGACTCAAGAGAAGGTTAAATTTGCATGGACCCATGAATGTGTGATGAGCTTCCAAACATTGAAAGATAGACTTTTGTATGCTCCTATATTGTCACTATAGGACAGGCTTGAGGTTTTTATTGTGTATTGTGATGCATCTAGAATTGGTTTGGGTTTTGTACAATGCAAAAAGTTAAGGTCATAGCCTATGCTTCTAGGCAACTCAAAGTATATGAAAAGAACTACCCAACCCATGATCTTGAATTGGCTGCCGTAGTGTTTGCATTAAATATTTGGCATCATTATTTGTATGGGGTGCATGTTAATGTCTTTACCAATCATAAGAGCCTCCAATATGTCTTCACACAAAAAGATCTAAACTTGAGACAAATAAGGTGGCTAGAAGTTCTTAAGGACTATGATATGAGGGTGCATTACCATCTGGGTAAGGCGAATGTTGTGGCGGATGCTTTGAGTTGAGTGCCTATGGATAACATAGTTCATATGGATATTGGTGATAAGGAGATGGCTAGAGAGGTACATAGATTGGCTATACTAGGGGTGAGGTTGGAAGATGTGGGGTAATGGTGTGATTGTTGTTAATGGTTCTAATTCTTCTTTGGTTGATGAGGAGATTGCAAAACAAGGTCTAGACTCCTCCTTACTTGAAATGATGGCCTTGGTGAGAAAGAGGGCAAAATAGAGGTTTTTTCCAAAGGGGCAGATGGGGCCCTTAGATACCAAGGTAAGTTATGTATGCCATGTGTTAATGGTTTAAGGGAGAGAATTCTTGATGAGGCCCATAACTCTTCTTATTCTACCTACGCCAGTTCCACCAAAATGTATAGAGACTTGAGGGATGTGTATTCATGGGGAGGCATGAAGAGGGACATTTCTAAAATTATTTCTATTTGCCATAGTTGTCAACAAGTCAAAGCCGAACATCAAAGGTCTGGTGGCCTAACCTAAGGCATAGAGATTCCTACTTGGAAGTGGGAGGTGATTAATATAGATTTTGTGGTTGGGTTGCCCAAGCCTAAAAATGATTTCGACTCTATATGGGTGGTGGTTGATAGGATAATGAAATTGGCTCACTTTCTGCTGGTTAAGACTACATGTGGGGCTGAAGAGTATGCAAGGTTGTATATCCATGAGTTAGTAAGGTTACATGAGTACCCTTTATCTATCATATCGAATTGAGGTGCACAATTGGCTTCACATTTTTTGAGATTTTTTCAAAGGGGTCTTGGTACCAAAGTTCACCTTCACAACCTTCCACTATTAAACAGATAGTCAAGCCGAAAGGACAATTCAAACACTTGACGATATGCTTAGGGATTGTGTCTTTGAGCTTAAAGGTAGTTGGGATAACCATATTCCATTGATAGAGTTTTCCTACAACAATAGCTATCAATCTAGCATCAATATGGCTCCTTTAGAGGCCCTTTTTATGATAGACATTATAGATCACCAGTGGGTTGATTTAAGGTTGCAGAGGTGGCTTAGTTAGGACCGGATCTGGTTATGGAGGCTCTTGAGAAGGTTAAGATGATTAAGGAGAGATAGAGAATATCCCAAAGTTGTCAAAAATCCTACGCGGATGTAAGAAGAAGAGACCTACAATTCCAAGTGGGTTTTGGGGTTTATTTGAAGGTTTATCCAATGAAAGGCGTGGTCCCTTTTGGTAAAAAGAGGAAATTGAGTCCAAGGTATGTTGGCCCTTATGAGGTGATAAAGAGGGTTGGCAAGGTAGCTTATGAATTGAAGTTGCCTAGTGAAATGAATTTGACTCATTCGGTGTTCTATATCTCTATGTTAAGAAAATGTATTGGTAAT
This sequence comes from Solanum sejunctum, assembly GCA_025642045.1. Taxonomy (NCBI): domain Eukaryota; kingdom Viridiplantae; phylum Streptophyta; class Magnoliopsida; order Solanales; family Solanaceae; genus Solanum; species Solanum sejunctum. Next base: position 6,902 of record JAOTQJ010063817.1, on the reverse strand, counting down.
CCTAACGCCATTGTGCCTCTTGACGTTGTGAGTGTTGCTGAGGATAACTTGACTTATGAGTAGGTTCCCGTTTAGATCTTTGATAGGCAAGTTTAGATATTAAGGAGCAAAGAGGTGGCATCCATTAAGGTCCTTCAGAGGAACCAACAAGTTGAAAGTGCTACTTGGGAGGCTGAGACGGATATGCAAAAGTGGTATCCTTATCTTTTCCACTCCATCAAGCCTAAGCTACTAATTCTAAGTCCCCTATATGATAACAAGTCTAATATCTCAGCCCTTATATCATTCATGTGCACTCATGCTTAAGTTGGCAAATGATGATGATTTAACACCTATGTTGATATTTTTTAAAGTGACATTTTAAATGTAATATTGCATCCATGTTGGGGAGAATTTGTTCATGATTATTCTTGTCTTGTATGACTCTTCTACGTTTGGGGATGAATGTTCCGAAGGGGGATATATTGAAACGTCCCCAAAAAGTACCTAAAAATATGCCTCGGAAGTGCGTGTAATCTTGTTTTCCATATATCTAAAACTTCATTTGTTATTTCAAAATCTGACTTCATATTATTGTTGAAGGGGTCCAAATTAGGGGGACAAGGGTCTAACATCGGTTTTAAAGCAAAGGAATTGATTGATGAAATTTGCAGTTGGTGCAATTTCTAATTAGGGTCCGCGACCTCTCTGCGACGGGGAGAGGTGTAAATTCTGCATTAGTTTTGTTAGTTCATCAAGATGTTTCTAAGTGTAGGGCCTAAGTTTTGTCAAACATGTTTTTACCTATACTTAGCCTTGTTTCACCGTCATATCACCTAAATATTCCGCAATACTTACCAAGACACTTCGCCAAATATTTGCTCCTAAATTCGAGTCCTAAACTCAAGACCAATCTTAAGGATTTCATCAAGGATCTCACTTAAGCTTCTAGTCTCCATTTTCAATCTTCTTCAAGGGTTCTCCAAAGTCAAGGTATGTGGTGTTGAACCATTAGGTCCTTCCACCCATGGTTCCTAGACTCCTTTTTACTAATATTTCATGATTTAAAATTGATTTTACACGTGGGTCTTGTATATTGAGAAATTCACTGCACAATGATTTAGTTCATAAAAGTATGGTTGTTTTAGCATGTTTTGAGCTCTAAGTCTTAGTTCTAATGTTGGATTTAATAAGGGGTTTTGATGTGAATGTGTTGGGGGTGTTGCAAGGTGTTGTTAGATGGTTTTACTATAGATTTTTTGCATGATTTCATCTCCAAATTGTATGGTCTTTTACATTCATTACACACACCCAATGTGTTTGATAAAATGTCCGATTATGGTTTCTTGAGGAATTTATGATCCAATGCATGAGATATGATATGATTGATGTTATGATGATGATGATGTGTGTGTACATATATATATATATATATATATATATATATATATAATGTGTTGCATTAGACCATGCCCGATCTAGCGGGTATAGGAGTCCGAAAAAACATGTGAGGGGTGTGTGCCTTGCCACCAAGGTGTCCAAGTTTGAATGAAATCTACCATGTGATGGATACATACTTTGCCACCAGGGTGTCCAAGTATGAATGACATTGACCATCTGAGGGGTGTGTACCGTGCCACCAGGGTATCCAGGTAAGAATGGGATATTCCAACCATGTTGGGGTTCTAGCTTGGTCTCTTCTACACATATGATATCTTATATGAGCATGAGATACTTAAAGCACGTTTTACTTATGCATTGCTTACACATGTCATATTGTCATACTATGCCTATTATCTAATGCATACCTTGTGAGTATGATGTCCATCTATTGTTGCAATGCACCCTACATACTTAGTACATTCAAATGTACTAACACATACTCTTGCCTATATGATATCTCCATGTAGGGACTAGTGCTCAATTTGATAATCCTCCTCCTCCGCGTGGCTAGATCGGTTCTACTCAAAGCTAGTTGGTAAGTCCTCTACTTCAGGGACCTTAGTCTATGTTGCTATTATCTATGTATTGTGAAAAATTCTTATGTTCTATTTGACTGTGAGGGTGAGCCCGATAGCTATGTCTTGGCCTCCACTCTATCTATGTATTAAAGGTTCTTGTTGGACTTGTTGTGAATCTATGTTTGAGCTTTAAATCTTGTCTCTTGAATATGATGTTGATGCACGTTTTCCCTTATCCCCATTGCCCCTATTCTTAATCCATATGTCTTTATATGCTTCCGCGACCAAGGATGTGTAATTACAAGTTAGGAGGCTTGTTTGGGGTTCCTTCGGGTTCCCCATTCGTCGTATAACACCGAGGCCCTAGTCTTGGGTTGTGACACTACAACAATACATAAATATAATAAGAGTCAAGCTCATAATAGACAACTCATGTATCTAACAACACCTCAACCTTTGAATGGAGTAGTGAACAAGACATCTCCCCGGCTCACCCTCAATGTTAGTATTCAAAAATTGAGTAGACTAAATAAATACATTAAACTAGATGGATGTTGTCCTCGGAGTGGAGGATTCACCAATAGCAAACTTCGAACAATCGTCAAGCTATAAAGAGAAGTGTGAATAGGAGCTCTGGTCCCTACATGGTTAGCTTAGTAAGTAAAAAGAATGTGTTAGTACATAGAATGTACTAAATATGTAGTGTGCAATGTAACAAGGAACATAAGGCATAATAATCGAGATACATAATCATAATCAATGGACATAAGCACAATATGACATGCATAATCATTACTTAAGTTAAAACAGGCATGAATATAGTCAAACTTACATAATTTATCATAAGCGTAATCGTAACTTACATAACTTATAGAACATAAGAACATGGCATGAGTAGTTCATTCAATACCTTATACTAGAGGGTGAGGAATATAGCTTAGGTCATAACCCCTTCTAGTAGGTATTAAATAGTACATGAGGGTGAAGAATATAACATAGGTAATAACCCCTTCACATAGGCACCATGTAGTACATAGTATTGAATCGTACATGAGGGTGAGGAATATAGCTTAGATCATAACCCCTTCATGTAGATATTTTCCTTGTACTAGAGGGTGAGGAATATATCTTAGGACATAACCGCTTCTGGTAGGATTCACAATTCATATGAGAATAAAACATAGAATAAGGGCTCTAATTTGCTTCCAAATCATAAAAACTTTTCATGAGCTTAATACATGCTTTGGAGCCCATAAATTATCATAACGGGCTTGTTTTGACTTTGATATAATAATCTTTCATCAACATACAAATCTTTCTCAAGCAAATTTAGTCAAACATGGTGGGTATATGCATATGTAGTTAAAATCATTGTCATACCTTGGGAGGGTACTCTTGGCATGGTCGGCACTTGAAAAACCATTGTTGATTCCCCAAGAGATCCACTTGGACTCATCATCACATCAACTCGATTGTGGGAGAATAACTCAAATAGAAAGGCATTATATAAAACAAAATATAGATCAACTACTCATTTAATAAATAAGTTTAGAATACAACAAGCTCGACAATATCCACTACTTGGTGTCTATGAAGCCTTTACTCACAATCTAGATGGTTTCATAACAGGCGATTAACACCCCAAATCAAACAAAGAAAATGTACTAGATAAAAATAGAAAGTAAAAAGGCTCCTCTGGAAAGCAAGGAGGGCTCACCAACTCTAGAAGTGTACTTATCTGGACCTCAACAATGCCCGAGTATGGAGACTTTTTAATATTTGATTATGATGGAAAAGAAATATTTGACTTTAAATTACTTGGATTAAATGGTTGTGTAAAGAATAAAGATGTAGGTAAAAAGAAAGAGGAAGAAATGAATATTGAACATCAGAACAGTATGGAGACAAAGGAAAGAGTTGGGAAAGTGATAGCAACAATTGTTATTCTTTCGATGATAGTGATGAGGATTATATAGTAAAAGAAGAAGATACTAAAGAGCAGGTAGAAAAGGAAGACACAAAAGAGACCCATGAAATGACGCTATGTTCAAAATGCAGATATATGGAAGAGGAAGAAGATGAGAAGAATGAAGGAGAGAGGGAGGAACAAATACAGCAGATAGGAAATGAAATAGCTGGAACACAAGAAAAAGGGGCGACACAAGAAGGACCATTTAGATACAAAAGCTCCCTTTCAACTATTTCAACAATATTCTTTTATATTTTTTTAGTATCAAGACAGAAAGGTTGGTCAGAGGCCATAACCCATCCCAATGTATCAGCAAAAGAAGGTATATGAGCCGTGTATGCACAAGCACATGTCTGACCACTTGCTTGATTGTGTTGTAAATTGATGAAAATACTTGTGAGTGAAAATGCCTTTTGGTCCATCCTGAGTAACAAAGATACCATTATCATTGACCTTAAACTAGAGTTAAAGGATCCAAGTTCTTTAAAAACATAAGTGAAACATGTCAATGAAAAAAATTAGTATAGATAAGCACAAAATAAAATCCTCAATAAATTATTTCATAAAAAAAGACAATGAAGATTAAGCACTAGTGAGAAAGATGAGAAATATTTTTACTAATATGTAAAGATATTCTTAATTTCGAGAATTAATAAGAATATTAAAGATTTAAATGAGATTTATTTTCAACAAAATGGCACAATATATAAGAGAAGAAGAAGATACTTCCTTTCTCTTCTCGACGTTCGGCTACTATTGTTTCTCTATCAGTTGTGGCTATTATAATAATTAGACAAACTCTTCTTTGTAAATGAATACCAAATACCATGCCTCCAAACCAAAAAGAATTTGGTTACACATGCTTACCTTCACATTTCCACGAAGTTTGGTAATCAAGTTACTGTTTACCTTCCGCTCATTTCACATTTCTTTTCATTCTTTGTATGGACTATTAGATGTATGACATTTATTGAATAGGAATTCAATTTACAAAGGTTGTACTCATTGTAGTTGGCATTTTGACAATTGGGTGTAGGGGAATTTGAGGATGCATTGAGAAGGGGAGCACAAATCTGATTCATTACCGATGAATGAGAATGCAATTTAGCACAAAGCTTGTATTATTTTTAGTTGTGCTTGATAATTTGGCACGGTTGGATTTGAATAAGGTTGCACTAAGTGTAAAGCAGATGTATTTGCATCTGATTCCTTATAGATTGATGGAAAATCACCTTAGCAGGGAGTCTAATTCCAAAATTTGTAATTCGCGCTTAATGATGAACTGCAAAGGGAATAGGTAGAAGTTGTCCTTTCGAGAGGTGATAGAAACTAGATTGTGAGGGTGTTGTATTTGTAGGTGTTTGGGTTGTCGTAGCCTATCTCAAACTGCCTGAAAACTATGGACAGGGTCTTGCATCTCTTTATGATAAAAGATGTGGGATTAGTTACTCTTGAGCAAAATGTATTGATTATGTTTTTGATTTAATAACATAGATATAATAAGAGTCGAGCTCGTAACATACAACCCATGTATCTAACAACACCTCTAACTATGGATGGAGCGGGGGCCAAGATATCTCCCGGTCTTGCCCTCAAAGATATTATTAAAAAATAGAATAGACTAAATAAAAGCATGAAAGTAGATGGATGTTGTCCCCAGAGTGGAGGATTCACCAATAGCAAACTTTGAACAGTCGTCTAGCCATAAAGAGAAGGGTGAATAGGAGCTCCAGTCCATACATGGTTAGATTAGTAAGCAAAAAGTATGTGCTAGTACTTGGAATGTACTAAGTATGTGGTTTGCATATAACAAGGAACATAAGCCATAATAATTGACATACATAATCATAATCACTGGACATAAGCTCAATATGAAATGCATAAGCATTACTTAAGTTAAAACATGCATGAAGATAGTCAAACTTACATATTATATCATAAGCTTAATTGTAACTTACGTAACTTATAAAACATAAGAACATGGCATGAGTAGTTCATTCAATACCTTGTACTAGAGGGTGAGGAATATAGCTTACATCATAACCCTTTCTAGTAGGTATTGAATAGTAAATGAGGGTGAAGAATATAACATAGGTAATAACCCCTTCATATAGGCACTAGATAGTCCATAGTATTAAATTGTGCATGAGGGTGAGGAATATAGCTTAGATCATAACCCCTTCATTTAGATATTTGCCTTGTACTAGAGGTTAAGGAATATATCTTAGGTCACAACCCCTTCTAGTAGGCTTCCCAATTCATTTGAGAATAAAACATAGAATAAGGGCTCAATAATTTACTTGCAAATTGTAGAAACTTTTCATGAGCATAATACATGCTTTGGAGCCTATAAATTATCATAACATGCTTGTTTTAAAATTAATATAACAATCTTTCATCAACATAAAAATTCTTGTCAAGTAAATTTAGTCAAACATGGTGGGAGGGTACTCTTGGCATGGACGACACTTGAAGAACCATTGTTGATTTTCCAAGAGATCCACTTGGCCTCATTGTCACATCAACTCGATAGTAGGAGAATAACTCAAATAGAAAGGCATTATATGAAGCAAAATGCAAGCAAAGGCAAGTGATCATACCTATAACCCTTAAAGTAAATGTCACAGGCTCTCAAAATATCCTTCCACATCTGAATGGTATGCTCTTCCTGGCCACCTACATGTGGGTGAAAAACAGTGCTAAGATGCACCTTCATGCCCAATCCCTTTTTAAAACATCTCCAATACTAGGCGGTGAATTAGGCTCCTCTAATTAAGATATTTGACAAAGGGACCCAATGCAATCTAACAAAATCCCTTACATAGAGTCGGGCATAGTCCTCTATGGTGTTAGTCGTTTTGACTGCTAAGAAGTGCACATACTTAGTCATGCGATCAACTATCACCCATATCAAATCATGTTACTTGTGGGATCTTGGTAAACTAGTGACAAAGTCTATGTAAATAATCTCCCACATCCATTATGGAATCTCA
>JAOTQJ010063796.1:0-13607 GCA_025642045.1 Solanum sejunctum | reverse complement strand
AATGATAAATTTACATATTTCTAAGTTTTTGAAACTAGTTTTTATGCATATGATTCTCATGACTCTGTTCGTGCCCTCTTGGCCTCGTTCACTAGTTTTTGGGCTAGTTATTTCATGCACATGTATAATTATATGTATATATGTATATATATTCCGAAGTAGGTTGGATACGGCGGGTTGGTTTGCCCATGGGCCGACTTTTCTTAGCTTGGCGACATAAGGAGCTTGGCTTGGGATGACATCATGATGTGTGAATGTTGGCCCGAGTTCATCCTGGCTCACGGGAGTGTGTGGTACCATCATCTCAGCTCAATAAATGGGTATGATGACCTTTATGAATTACGATACGTGAATGCTTAGCATCGTCGCCCTGGTTCACCTATCCGATGACGTGAGTGCTTGGCCGCTGTTCGCCTCGGCTCACTTGGGCTACAGTTGGGACTTGTGTTGGAGTTGTCGGAGATTGACATTTCTGGTGTTAGGCTGTGGTATGGCGCGAGTTTGGAGGTCGCCATTGTTCCCGTCCGATACGCATTATTTTGATGGTTTAAAAAGAGAAATATTCGTTTATGTTTGCATACAGGTTTGAGTTACATTTCATTAGAATTATTATTTTCGTTCATATTTTGTACTTTTTGCTTTACATACTTGGTACGTATTTCGTACTGACCCCCTCCCTTCGAGGGCTGCATTTATGCCGGCAGGTGTAGACGAACAGGTTGGAGAGCCATCTTCTTAGCATCTCCGCCTACCGTTGAAGTGCTCCCTTGCCTCAGGAGCAGTCTGTTGGTACATACATGTTTCCTTATTTTCTGTACTTTGCATTTGTATTTATATTCGAGTGTATGATGGGGCCCTGTCCCGTCTTGTGATCCAGTTTGTGTGTTTAGAGGTTTGTGGATACATGTGGATGTGGGAACTGTGTTGGTGTGACTTTGTTTGTATGATACGTTTGTTGGGAGGTTCTGCCGCAGCGGTGACCTTGTCGGTCCGCTTATGTATATATTTATGTATGAATGTTTGTGGCATGCTGGGATTTTTGTTTGTAGGTTTGGGTAGTCAGTAAAATAGAGGAAACTCTACTGAAATTTTGGTAAAATCCTTAGCTAATATAATTGGGAATTTGGCATGGTGTTGTCTGGTGCCCAATCGACACTAGTCACAACCCCTGGGTTAGGTCGTGACATAAAGCTTAGCTCAAAACTGTTTAAAATCATAGGTTTCTTTCTCCTTTATTCATAAATTACTTAAAAATAATACTTTTCTGGAGTTTAAAGTAAGACATCAACTTCATAGATTTCTATAGTAACTTTAGGGTTTGACTAATCTAACACTTAAAAGTAGCATCTCAACTCAGGACTCCAATGCAATAGAAGAATTTAGTAAATCTCATATTTTTCTTCAAAAATAGCATAAGCAAGAAAATTGCTCAAAACAAAGAAATCTTGTTGTAAACTATTAACTTGATATTCGGAGAAACTAGAAATTTCATAATGGAAAAATAATATATGAAGATTTTTGTAGGCCTTACATACCTGAGAATTAACTTCTTGGAAGAATTGGGTGGAATTCTTGAAAGCCCTAGCTTTGCATCTTGAATATGCGCTTTAGTTTTCTTGAGCCTATTCTAACATTTGTGAAGAGAATACTACGTTCTTATGACTAAAACAAGTGAAAACCGACTAATTAAGGTCTAAGGAGGGTGGAAAGGTCAAAACTACCCTTCCTAAATACAGAAGAAAATTTCAGCAGAAATTTGCATAGGTGCACGTCGTGCACATGCTTAAATTTCCCATTTTTCGTGAATTTTAGATTCCGTCGAAAATCACAAAATGATCCACATCCCAGGGGCGTTGCGACAAGGGCTCGGAAAGCCCACTATTTTGAAATTTTTTGGAAAAAAATATTTTGACTCAATCTCGTTAAAATTGAGCCGAGACTAATTTTTCGCTCAGTTTTTCACACTTATCATAAATTTGGCCTCGGATTTGAGAACATAGCATAGGAAGACACGTAACGGTAGGGTCAATTGTAGAGGTATTTTGGTAATTTCTCAACTATTACAATATCTCTCCCTTGGGGTCATTCATCCTCGAATGATGAGGATGCTGTGGTAATGAGGCACGAATATACTCATGACTCGGGCAATACTCACTCAATAATTCAAACCCTCAACCCCTCATCGATCTTAATTGTCTCTATCCAAACTCAAGAATATGCAGCTCAAGAACTAAATTACTCAAATACTCTAAATCATGGGTGAACACTGATTCGAGAGTAGAAAACTCAACTCCATCAACTTAAGCGCATAGCTCTTACTCAATTTTCATTTTACCACCTCCTCCTCTTCCATTCAAGCCTACTTTTAAGCCTTAAGATGCTATTCACGAGATAATCATATTCATAAAAAGACTATCCTCAATACTCTTCTCTAAACTCCCACAGGGCTTTCATTAAAGATCACTAATCCTCCTCGCTACTATGATCTTTTCCTCGAGTTCTACCCTTCATTAACAGGAGCTTGCAAATCCCATCATCACTTAAGTCTATTGCATACTCCCATCATGTTCAATCCTAATTCAAAGTTACAAGGTGCTACCCTAAGGTGATCACACTCATGCCAATCTAATCCATAAGGACTACTTCCATGGAGGCTTGCTTAAAAATAATACCATTCTATCTACTTGGAATCCATTGCAAAAGTCTCTAGTGGCCTACATCTATTCCTCACTTAACGACGATTACACCTTTGAGCTTATCATCCTAATCACTTCATAGCTTCTTAGAAGTCAATATTATTTAGAAATCGCAAAACTTATGATAGAACCTCTACACCCGCAATCACATTAACTCTTATTAGGAGGCATACCAATCTACCCTTACCTGTCTGTTATATACAACTAGGTCTCATCTCTATCTGTGATCTTTAAATAGAATAAATATACTATAATCATCACCCTAAGTGACGCCCATTCCCTTTCATCTAACACAACTCATCAATTATCACGCGCTTTACTATCAATACCAAAAAAGGATTAGTAGGAGGGCTTAGAATATAATATCATAAGCACAATTTCTTTAGGAAATCTAATGTAAGGACATTAATAACATGATTGATGCCAGTAGGGGCTTATCACAAGGTTATGAAACTGTATATACTGGAAAGCTCAAGTTTTTCCTTGCATAACAAAAGGCTGAAAACTATTGGTTCATGAGTTAAGATCAGAATTACTGAATGAAGTTATCACCTCTCACTTTAAGAGCTGAACATGAACACGTATCAACATAGAGTGAATGAGTCTAGATCATGGGCATGGTGCCCTTACATAAGATAGGAATAAAGGATCATCACAATGAAGTTTAAGGAATATGAGATATGAAAGCATTGACGCCCTGTTCTGATCAACTTATCACTATCAAAAGCTCAAGGTCTACTTTGGCTTATTATCTTAACATCTCCCTCTTAGCTCAAAGGTTACCTCACCAAGTCTGTGAACTACTTCTCTTCACTATGCTATAAGTACAACCCTCTAGACGATTAGAGAACCATTGTTTACAGAATGCTTATATCCTCCCATACTTACTACTCAAAGATGTGAAACCGCTGCTAAAACATTCTTCCGAGGTACCAACTTTTGACCTTCTTCTATCTTTATAGGCACCTTCAATCACTTGCTACTCTCATTGTCATAACATCTGCTTTCTAGGACTCATGATCCAATATCTTCCTTTTTAGTCCGCTAACACTCATCTTCTATGTTCACTTACATTAGACTGAAGAAAGCCTAAACTACAATAGAAATTTCCTCATTATATATGGCTATCCTTATTGGACTCAACTCTTAAGGGTAGTAAAGGAGGTCTACATTATCCTACTCCATATTGACATATCAATATACTATCTAGGTACCCTTGTAACTCATAAACTTAAAGTCTCTCACTGTTATAGACTACCTTGGATATATATCTTAGCCCCCTTTTCGTACCTAATGACTTAGCCTCAATTCACTATTTTCATCTAAGGGTCATATTGGCCATACTCGTAACCACACACCTTTTTCAAACCAATATCTTAATCTCTTATTTATGCTATGTCAAGCCAACTAGGCCAAATCTCTAACTAATAGTGTCACTCTCATCCTATTGTCCCCTCTTTTCATGATACTCACTTAAAGTTCAACCTTAAGGTTTAATACTAAACATGTACATCCACACTTCTCATATACTATACTAACTCTAAACTACTAGACCAAGTCAAGAAAGGTTAGATCACTAAATGCCATGATAAGAAGTAATTCTTTAGCTCATTGTCTATGTACATATAGTCTATCATCACACTCCCTTTCATAAGTTAGATGACATTCACTTATCTATTACACATCCTTACCTAGCTAAGATCGTAACTCTAAATTTCTTATGTGACGCCCCTTTAAAAATTGTGAGCCTAGTTTATATCTACTACTTTATGCCCTTTGTTCTTATATTCAGCACATATACTCATGATTACTAACATAATGCTACTTCAACATCAACTTCTTTCATATTCGAACACCATCTCATACAAACTAACGACTCTTAGATACCTTATCATAGAAGTTATACGATACTTAGTACTCTTTAAACAAAACATGTAAGGAACTTGATTAATCACCACATGACTCTTAGATACTAGCTTCAAGAAGTTACTATTCTTTACTCTTCGTGATTGCTACATATTTCTAGCTCTAGGGACATTCTGTCACATGGTTCAAAAGGGTCTTCCATCACTTCTTCTCAAATGGAGGGGATACTACTAAGAATTAGAGGCATAATTTAACTTTTCTCTCAAGAATAACAGCGGCATGATGATTTAGGGAACATAGTCTGGAAATACATCATATCTTACTCTAACTCAAAGCACGATTCATATGAATAAGTGTAATATTATGGATCGATAACTCACACACACTAGTTGGCTCATCTCAAGCCTAGTGTAGTCTCTTTGATTTCTGAATACTTTATCTAAAGGTAGTTCAACAATAAGGAACTAGAATTTTCTGTTCCAACCATCTTTATTATGAGAGGTAGTCGAACTAATTTGAGAACACATGAATATAAACAAGTTCTTGTAAAGTAACTTTATTGCACGATCTAGAGTATGAAAGAAAGTGAACTTATCTTAGATGTCAATAGTCCATCATTTATAGAAGTGGGGACCTCACAACCATAAATAAGATCCTATAGACATGGCTTCATAGATATCCTAGGAAACTTGAACTCTGTGCTCTGATACCAAGTTTGTCATGCCCCGAGCCTACACCCTGGGCGTGGTCGGCACTTGAAAACCATTTATAGTCCAAAGCGAACCACTTGGCCTAGTTAACTTACTCATCAAAAATTATTAATACTGTAATGAACTAGAATGGGCTCAAAATTCATGAACTTAAGAATACCACGGTAAGGTATACAACTTAACTCAGAATCTTTTAGAATAATTTCGATGAAATAACTTGAAATAATATCTTTCTAGTCGACGAAGCCTCTAAAGTATTGACTCTGAATAAGGCACCGGAGTATACTCATGGTCACCTCAATAAAAATAAATACAAAGAAATTAAGACTCCCGAGCTCCTCTAGATGCAAAGAGGCCTCATCGACCACTGATGGGGACTGCCCTACTGAGCATCTGCTAACATACACACATACACCTTAATCATGATACGATGCAATGCCAAAAGCATCAGTACATGGAATGTATGGTATGTAGGATTGTCAAAAAGTACTAAAAGATAGAATACTTACTTTAAAACTGTACCTTGAGATAGCTTAACTAACAAAAATATGTTATGCATATGAAACATATATATTCTTAAACTTGTCAAAGATGTAACTCAACATAAAAGAAACACTTACATTAGCAGATTAATAAGCATAGCTAAATATATATAAAATATGATACTCAAAAGCTTAGTACTGTAATTGGCTCAACTCAGTTAATTATGCAACATAAATTAAGAAATAATTTAATAAAGAAATACTAAAGCTAAATATGTAGAATACTAATCTTTACTTCTTGGGAAGTTTTTCTAACCGATAATCATCACTATGAGCTTCGTGATGATACATCATCTTGCCCATACTGTCATCCTTTACTTTGCGGGGGTAGGGGACAAAAAACAAGGGAGTGGATCCATTCCAAAACTAGTGTTATCTTAGTGGCAAGCGAGGAGTTGTACCTTGGTACATTCCTATCCTATGCTGGCTACATAATTTATGAGTTCAAGTAATTAATTCTATTCTTGCTCATATTGGTGTTCAATACTATTCCTAAAATTGATTTTATATAGCTCATACTTCAAGAACACTCTTGTTCAAGGGATTACCTTCTTCTCTTGGGACTTAAACTTTTCTCAACTTATATTAAATTTTTGTCTAACTGAAAATACTATTGTTACAAGTGTCTCAAAACATAGCTTTCTTACTCCGCTATCTTTCAAGTACAAAGCTTTAAATACTTCTTAAAACTTAGCTCAAAATTATCTAAAATCATAGGTTTCTTTCTCCTCTATTCATAAATTACTTTAAAAAAATACTTTTCTAGAGCTTAAGGTAAGGTATCAACTTCATAGATTCTATAGTAACTTTAGTATTTGACTAATCTAACACTTAAAAGTAGCATCTCCACTCAAGATTTCAATACAACAAAAGAATTTAGTAAATCTCATACTTTTCTTCAAAAATAGCATAAACAAGGAAATTTCTCAAGACAAAGAAATCTTGTTGTAAACTACTAACTTGATATTCAGAGAAAAATAGAAATTCTATAATGAAAAAATAATATATGAAGATTTTTGTAGGTCTTACATACGTGAGAATCAACTTCTTGGAAGAATTGGGAAGAATTCTTGAAAGCCCTAGCTTTACATCTTGAATATACGCTTGAGTTTTCTTGAACCTATTCTAAAGTTTGTGAAGAACATACTGCATTTTTATAATTAAAACAAGTGAAAAACAACTTATTAAGGTCTAAGGAGGGTGAAAAGGTCAAAACTTCCCTTCCTAAATACAAAAGAAAATTTTAGCAGAAATTTGCATAGGTGCGCGTCGTGCACATGCTTAAATTTCCCATTTTTTGCAAATTTTATCTTCGATCGAAAATCACAAAAAAAGCAAGTGCGGATCCGCATCTCAGGCGCGTTGCACCAAAGGTGCGAAAAGCCCACTATTTTGAAATTTTTTGGAAAAAAGTATTTTGACTCGGTCTCGTTAAAATCGAGTTGAGACCATTTTCTTGCTTAGTTTTTTGCACTGATCTAAATATGGTCTCGGATTTGAGAATGGAGCATGGGAAGATGCATCATGCGCAAGGTCAATTCTAAAAGTATTTTGATAATTTCTCAGTTGTTACAATATTTTCCTCTTGGGGTTATTCGTCCTCGGATGCTGTGGTAATGAGGCACGAATATACTCGTGACTCGGGCAATACTCACTCAATAATTTGAACCCTCAACCTCTCGTTGATCTTAATAGTCTCTATTCAGACTCAGGAATATGCATATCAAGAACTACATTACTCAAATACTCTAAATCATGGGTAAACACTGGTTCAAGAGTAGAAAACTCAACTCTATCAACTTAAGCGTATAGCTCTTACTCAATTTTTATCTTACCACCTCCTCCTCTTCCATTCAAGCCTACTTTTAAGCCTCAAGGTGCTATTCACGAGGTAATTATATTCATAAAAGGACTATCCTCTGTACTATTCTCTAAAGTCCCATAGGGCTTTCGTTAAAGATCACTAATCCTCCTCGACACTATGATCTTTTCCACGAGTTCTACCCTTCATTAGTAGGAGCTTGCAACTCCCATCATCACCTAAGTTTATTGCATATTCCCATCATGTTTAAGCCTAATTCAAAGTTAGAAGGTGTTACCCCTAAGATTTTCACACTTATGCCAATCTAACCCATAAGGACTATGTGTTGTACTTCCATGGAGGCTTGCTTATAAAGAATACCATTCCCACGAATCTACTTGGAATCCATTGCAGAGTCTCCAGTGGCCTATATCTATTCCTCACTTAATGACGATTACACCTTTGAGCTTATCATCCTAATCACTTCATAGCTTCTTAGAGGTCAACATTACTAATAAATTGCTAAACTTATGATAACACCTCTACACCCACAATCTCATTAACTCGTATTAGGAGGCATACCAATCTACCTTTACCTGTCTGTTACATACAACCAAGTCTCATCTCTACCTGTAATCCTTAAATGGAATATGGATACTATAATGATCACCCTAAGTGATGCCTATTCCCTTTCATCTGACATAACTCATCAATTATCATCTGCATCACTATCAATACCAAACAAGGATTATTAGGAGGGATTAGAGTATAATATTGTAACCACAATTCCTTTAGAAAATCTAATATGAGGATATTCATAAGATGATATGATGCCAATAGGCGCTTATCACAAGGTTATGCAGCTGTATATTCTGGAAAACTCTAGTCTTGCCTTGGATAACAAGAGGCTGGAAACTATTGGTTCATGAGTTAAGATCAGAATTGCTGAATGAAGTAATCACCTCTCACTTTAAGAGCTGAACATGAACACGTATCAATATGGGGTGAATGATTCTGGATCATGGGCATAGTGCCCTTGCATGATATAGGAATAAAGCATCATTATGATAAAGTTTAAGGAATATGAGATATGAAAGAATTGACGCTCCATTCTGATCAACTTATCACTATCAAAAGCTCAAGGTCTACTATGGCTCATTAGCTAAACATCTTTCCCTTAGCTCAAAAGTCACCTCTCCAAGTCTGCGAACTAATTCTCTTTACTATGCTATAAGCACAACCCTCTAGACTATTAGAGCACCATTGTGTACAAAATGCTTATATCCTCCCGTACTTACTACTCAAAGATGTGAAACCGCTGCTAAAACATTCTTAGGATGTACCAAATTCTAACCTTCTTTTATCTCTATAGGCATCTTTAGTCACTTGCTACTCTCACTGTAATAACATCCGCTTTCTAGGACTCATGATCTAATATCTTACTTTTTGGTCAACTAACAGTCATCTTCTATTTTCACTTACATTGGACTAAAGAAAGCCTGAACTACAACAGAGATTTCCTCATTATCTATGGCTATCCTCCTTTGACTCAACTCTCAAGGATCGTAGAGGAGGTCTACATTAGCCTACTCCACATTGACATCTCAATGTACTATCTAGGTAACCTTGTAACTCATAAACTTAAAGTCTCTCACTGTTATAGACTACCTTAGATATACATCTTAGCCCATTTTTCTTACCTAATGATTTAGCGTCAATTCACTATTTTTATCTAAGGGTCACATTGTCCATACTCGTAACCATATACCTCTTTCAAACCAATATGTTAATCTCTTACTTATGCTATGTCAAGCCAACTAGACCAAATCTCTAACTAATAGTGCCACTCTCATCGTGCTGTCCCCTATTTTCATGATACTCACTTAAAGGTCAAGCTTATGGTTTAGTACTAAACATGTACATCGATATTTCTAATATACTGTACTAACTCTAAACTACTAGATGAAGTCAAGAAAGCTTAGATCACTAAATGTCATGATAAGAATTAATTATTTAGCTCATTGTCTATCTACATATAGTCTATCATCACACTCCCTTTCATAAGTTAGATAACATCCACTTATCCATTACACCTCCTTACCTAGCTAAGCTCGTAACTCTACGATTCTCATATGACTCCCCTTTCAAAATCATAAGTCTAGTTTATATCTACTACTTTATTCCCTCTATTCTTATATTAAGCACATATACTTATCATTACTAACACAATGCTACTTCAATGTCAAATCCTTTCATATTCGAGTGAGCACCATCTCATACAAACTAGCAACTCTTCAATACCTTATCATAGAAGTTATACGATACTTACTACTCTTTAAACAAAACTTGTACGGAACTCGACTAATCACCACATGACTCTTAGCTACTAGCTTTAAGAAGTTACTATTCTCACTCTTTTAAATCCTACATCTTTCTAGCTCTAGGGATATTCTGTCACATGGTTCGAAAGGGCCTTCCATCACTTCCTCTCAAGGGGAGGGGATACTACTAAGCATTAAAGGCATTTTGTAGAACGATTTAGGGAACAAAGTCTGGAAATATATTATATGTTACTCTAACTCAATGCACGATTTATATGAATAAGAGTGCAATATTATGGATTGAAAACTCAAGTACACTAATTGGCTCATCTGAAGCCTAGTGTAGTCTCTTTTCTTTCTGAATACTTTATCTGAAGGTAGCTCAATAATACGAATCTAGAATCTTCTATTCCAACCACCTTATTTATGAGAGATAGTCGAATAAATTTGAGAACCGCATGAATATAAACAAGTTCTTAGAAAGTAACTTTATTGCACGATCTTGAATATGAAAGAAGAAAAAGTTTTCTTAGATATCAATAGTCTATCATTTATAGAAGTGAGGACCTCACAACCATAAATAAGATCCTACAGATATGCCTTCATAGACACCTTAAGATACTTGAACTCTGTGCTCTAATACCAAGTTTGTCATGCCCTGAGCCTATACCCTGGACATGGCCGGCACTCGAAAACCATTTATAGTCCCAAGCGAACCACTTGGCCTGGCTAACTTACTCAGTGAAAGACATAAATGTCGTAATGAACAAGAATGGGCTCAAAATTCATGAACTTAAGAATACCATTGTAAGGTATACAACTTAACATAAATTCTTTCAGAATAATTTCAAGGAAATAATTTGAAACAATATTTTGCTATTCTAGGAAGCCTCTAAAGTACTGATTCTGAATAAGGCACTGGAGTAGGCTCATGGGTATCTCAACAAAATTAAATACAAAGAAATGAAGACTATCGAGCTCCTCTGGATGCAAAGTGGCCTCACCCACCGCTGATAGGGACTGCCCTACTGAGCATCTACTAAAATAGACACTTGCATCTACATCATGATATGATGCAACTCCAAAGGCGTCAGTACGTGAAATGTACAGTATGTAAGATGGCCAAAAAGTACTAAAGATAGAATACTTACTTTAAAATTACACGTTGAGGTAGATTAACGAACAAAAATATGTCATGCATATGGAATATATATATTCTTAAACTTGTCAAAATGCAACTCAACATAAAAGAAACACTTACTTTAACGCATTAATGAGCAAAGCTAAATATATATAGAATAAGGTACTAAAAAGCTTAGCTCTATAATTGGCTCTACTCCGTTAATGAAACACTTTAATTAAGAAATAGTAAAGCTCAATATGTAGAATAATAATCTTTACTTCTTGGAGAGTTTCTCTAACTGACAACCATCACTATAAGCTTTATGATGATACAACATCTTGCGCAAGATGCCAGAGTCGTCCCGTACTTTGCCGAGGTTGGGGACGAAAAACTATAAAAGTAGATCCATCCCAAAACTAGTGTCATCTCAGTGGCAAGTGAGGAGTTGTACGTTTGTACAATCCTATCTTATGGTGGCTACATAGTTTATGAGTTCAAGTAATTAATTCTACTCTCACATATATCGGTGCTCAATACTACTTCAAAAAATAATTTTTGGATAGCTCATACTTCAAGAACACTCTTATTCAAGGAATTACTTCCTTCTCTTGAGACTTAGCCCAGCTTTAACTTTTCTTAATCTTTTTGCAACTTGTATTAAACTTTGCTCTAACCGAAAATACTATTGTTACAAGTATCTCAAAACATAACTTTATTACTCTACTATCTTTCAAGTACAAATCTTTAAATACTTCATAAAACTTAGCTCAAAACTATCTAAAATCATAGGTTTCTTGATCCTCTATTTATAAAAAAACTTACTTAAAAAAAATACTTTCTGGAGTTTAAAGTAATATATTAACTTCATAGATTTTTATAGTAACTTTCAGGTTTGACTAATCCAACACTTAAAAGTAGCATCTCAACTCAGGACTCCAATGCAACAGAAGAATTTGGTAAATCTCATACTTTTCTTTAAAAATAGCATAAACAAGAAAATTGCTCAAAACAAAGAAATCTTGTTGTAAGCTACTAACCTGATATTTGGAGAAAACTAGAAATTTCATAATGGAAAAAGAATATATCAAGATTTTTGTAGGCCTTACATACCTGAGAATCAACTTCTTGGAAGAATTGGAAAGAATTCTTGAAAGCCCTGGCTTTGCATCTTGAATATGGACTTGAGTTTTCTTGAACCTATTCTAACATTTCTGAAGAGAATACTGCATTTTTATAATTAAAAACAAGTGAAAATTGACTAATTAATGTCTAAAGAGATTGGAAAGGTTGAAACTATCCTTCCTAAATAAAGAAGAAACTTTCAGCAGAAATTTGCATAGGTGCAGGTCGGCATATGCTTAAATTTCCCTTTTTTCGTAAATTTTAGCTTCCATTGAGAATAACAGAAAAAACTAAGTGTCGATCCGCATCCCAGGCGCGTCCTGCCAGGGGCACAGAATGCCCACTATTTTAAATTTTTTTTAAAAAAATATTTTGACTCGGTAGAGTTAAAATTGAGTTGAAACCATTTTCCCACTTAGTTTTTCGCACTGATCACAAATCTGATCTCGAATTTGCAAATGGAGCATGGATAGACACATCCTATGTAAGGTCAAATCTAGGGGTATTTTGGTGATTTCTCAGGTGTTACACCTAGGCTCTAAAGCCTTAAACTGTCATGCCCCAAAGTCCCATAGGGCAGACCGGCACCCATTGCCGATAAGGCTCGGGAGAACCAACCTGTAACTATATGCGTTCTGTACTTATTATAAGGGGTTTATATGTTTGACATATCTTTAAACAGATAAACAGTGATATCAAGCTAAAAGAAAATGCATATGACTAGGCCGTTGGGGCCACACTGTCTAACGTGCGAGACATGACTTCACTGTGCTTTACATAGTCTACAAAGCCTCTAAATAAAGAAAAACATCTAACAAGGGTCGGGACAAGCCCCGCCTCAATAAACTGTGCAATAAAAATATGTTAGCTCTGGACATGTACAAAGCTCCGAAGCAACTTGGAGCTTGATGAAAGCAGTTGAATATCCTTTACTCCTACTGGGGAGATCAACTAGCACCTGTACCTACAGCATGAAATGCAAGTCCCCCGTAAGGGACGTCAGTACGAGATAGTGTACTGAGTATATAAGGCAGGATATACTGTATATATAAAGTAGCAACTCAAATGAAATCATGCATCAGTGGAAGATCAGAGACCACCCATAGTTATACTATGGAATCATGTACTTTATGTCCTTTATATCACTTTACCTTTACTATAAAATCTATACTGAAAAATCTGTACATAGCTGTAATCATATAACTAACTGATCAGTGGTAACTGTATCGGGATCATCCCTATGCTAGGTTCATAATTGAATCCCCTTGGGTTCTACCTATCAAACTGTATTAGGATCATCCCTATGCTAGGTTCATAATTGAACCCCCTCGAGCTCCACCCATCAAACCGTATACTGTATCTTTCAATTACCTTTGAGATGATTCTTTTGGTGGCCATAATATTGGAGCTGTAAGACTGTATATGT
>JAOTQJ010063785.1:0-13608 GCA_025642045.1 Solanum sejunctum | reverse complement strand
TACTACTCCAATAATACAACCACTAAAAGAATCATCTCAAAGGTAATTGAAAGATAAAGTAAAGTATATTGCTTACTGATGGGTGGTAGCCCAAGGGGTGGAAGAATCACCTAGCCAAGGATGACCCTATCACGGGGGGTAGCCTGCGGGGTTGAGGAAAAGCCTAGCTTGGGCTGATACCGATATAGTTTTACCACTGATCATCTGATCATTTGTATTATATGTTGTGCACAGATTATACAGTAAAGGTAAAGTAATAAAAAGAATATAAAGTACATGATCCCACAATATGACTAATGGTGGTCTTTTACCCTACACTTTATGCCTAGTTTCATTTGTGTTTATTACTTCATATACATATTTCTTGCCTTACATATTTAGTTCATTATCTCAAACTGACATCCCTTATGGGGGACCTGCATTTCATGCTGTAGGTACAGGTTCTAGTAGATCTCCCCAGTAGGATTACAGGACATCTAGCTACTGTTACCAAGCACTAGGTTGCGTCGGAGCTTTGTATCTAGAGCTTATATTTTTGTATTGTATAGTTAGTCGAGGCAGGGCCTTTCTCGACCTTTATTAGATACTTTTCCTTATCTAGAGGATTTGTAGACTATGTAAATTAAAGTATGATTATGTCTCATACTTTAGACACTATGGCCCCAACTGCCTAGCCATATGCATTTCCTTTTGGCTTGTTATTACTATTTACTTTCTTAAAGGCATGTTGAATGTAGAAGTTTCGTATAATACTTATAGAAAGCGCATAGATACCAGTTGGTTCTCCCAGGCCTTTTCAATAATGGGTGCCAGTCCGCCTTAATTAGAATTTGGGTGTGACAGAAGTGGTATCAGAGCGGGTCATCCTAGGGACTCTACAAAGCCATGTCTAGGTAGAATCTTATTTATTGATGTGTTGTGCACCACATTTATAAGCAGGTGTCTACATGGCATTTAGGAGTTGATACTTTTTTTTCTTTCTTTAGATCGTGCTATAGAGCTAAGTGTAATAGGTAGATTATGTCTAACCCCTAAATTGTTTTGTATAGAAAGTATACCAGAAACTAGGCAAAATAAAGGTAAAGGGAAGGGAGTAGAAGTGATGGCTAGTATACTCAGTCAGGTGAGACAATGAAATGAGGTTCAAAAGGAGTCTTTGTCATAGACATCTCCAACTCCTACAGCTCCTGATGAACCCCGAAGTAGTGAAATTCCCCTAGAACACCTATTGATGTTATTGGGCAGGATCTGAGAAATATAGTCCAACAATTGACCCATATAGTTGCTGGCCAAGGTCCAAGATAGGAAGGTCTGGTTATAGGTGCAAGTGGTGCGAATATGGTATTTGGTGCAAGGATACGTGATTTCCTTAATTTGGGCCCTCCATCCTTCACTAGGTTAGATCTTAATGAAGATCCCTAAGACTTTATTGATCAGATTCAACGCACTTTAGATATTATGCATGTGAGCGGTATAGAAGTTGTAAAGTTAACAACATATAGGTTAAAGGGTGTGGCTATATTGGGGTATGAAGCTTGGAAACAATCTAAGGAAATAGATGCACCTCCAACTACCTGGAAGGAGTTCAAAGAGGCATTTCTTGACCATTACTTGCCATTGGAGATCTGAGAGGCCCATGTAGATCAGTTCCTGAATATCCACCAAGGGAATTTGAGTGTGAGGGAGTATAGCCTTCAATTTAATTCCCTGGCCAGGTATGCTCCTAATGTAGTTGTTACTATGGCATATAGAGTTCACCGATATGTCGATAGATTGGATACATATCTGGTCAGAGACCATACCATTGCCTCCTTGAACAAAGACATGGACATAGAGAGAACGCAAGCTTTTACACAGAAATTGGAGGATCAGAGGCAAAGGAGAAGGAGATAAGAGTTAGAAAGAGGGTAGGCCAAGAGGGAAAGGTCAGGGTAGTTTGCACCACCCCAAGGTGAGCTTAGGCCTCAGTTTTCTAATAGACCACCTAGGCCATTATCCTCCTACTCTACAGCCAGTGCTCCACAACAACTTCAAAGGTCTCAAAGTAATCATTTGGTCCAAGAAGTAAATATAAGTCACCTGGACAACAGGATCTTTAATAGGCCAGCAAATGACCCTTACACAGCCTTGTAAACAGTGTGGAAAAAGTCATTCAGGTATATGTTATGTTGGGACAGACGCTTGTTATTGGTGTGGTGCACCAGGGCATATGATGGGAGATTGCCCGAGGAGGCGTATTAGTGATATAACACTATCTACTAGGTCAGCTATTGCATCATCATCATCAGTTCCTCCATTAGGTATGAGTCAACAAGCACCTATGGGTCGTGGTAGAGGTGTTAGAGGGGCAACTAGCTCTAGCAGAGTCAAGAATCACACTTATGCTCTGGGGAGTCGACAAAATTTGGAAGCCCTACCTGATGTGGTCATAGGTACATTATCCATCTTATCACCTAATGTATATGCATTAATGGACCCTAGTTCTACACTATCATACATCACCCCACTAGTTGCTGGGAAGCTTAAGGGGACACCCAAGTTATTGAACAAACCATTTGAAGTGTCTACACCAACTGGTGAATCTATTATGTCTAGAAGGGTTTATTATGATTGTGCAGTAACTGTTTGTGACCATGACACATTGGTTGAACTTATTGAGCTTGAAATGGTGGAATTTAATGTTATAATGTGTATGGATTGGTTAGCTTCTTGCTATGCCACCATGGATTACGGAACTAATAGAGTGTACTTCCACTTTCCAAATGAGGTAGTTCTTAGATCGGACGGCAATGCTAGAGAGCCAAAGGGGAAGTTTATCTCTTATGTAAGGCCAAAAATATGATATCTAAGGGGTATATATGTCATTTAGTTAGAGTGAGTGATTTGGAGGCAGAACCACAAACCCTTTAATCAGTTCTTGTAGTGAATGAATTCGTTGATATGTTCCCTGAAGAACTTCCAAGCTTACCTCTAGAACGAGAAATAGATTTTGGTATTGAATTACTTCCAGGCACTCAACCTATTTCCATCCCTCCATATGGAATAACCCCGACAGAATTGGGTGAATTAAAAGAGTAGTTAAAAGACTTATTGGAGAAGGGTTTTATAAGACCTTGTGTGTTCCCTTGGGGTGCACCAGTGTTATTTGTACGCAAAAAGGATGACACCTTGAGAATATGTATGGACTATCAGCAATTGAATAGGGTGATAATTAAGAATAAATACCCTCTCCCCAGTATTGACGATTTATTTTATAAGTTGCAGGATGTCAAATGCTTTGTAAAAATTGATTTGAGGTCAGGTAATCACCAAGTAAGGGTGAAGGAGAAAGATATACCCAAGACAGCTTTCGGAACATGCTATGGTTACTTTGAATTTTTTATTATGTCACTTAGGATAATGAATGCACTAGCAGTTTCTATGGATCTAATGAATAGGGTATTCAAGCCATTCTTGGATGTCTTTGTGATAGTGTTTATAGATGACATTTTGTTATATTCAAGATCAGAAGAGGAGCGTGCAAATCACCTATGACAAGTGTTACAAGTTCTTCTTGATCGACAGTTGTATGCCAAATTTTCTAAATGTGAATTTTTGCTAAAATTAGTGGCATTCTTGGGTCATATTGTGTTTGATGAGGGAATATGAATTGATTCACAAAAGATAGAGGCTGTGAAAGATTGGCCTAGACTAATAACACCTACAAAAATTTGGAGCTTCCTAGGTTTGATAGGTTGTTGCAAGAGGTTTGTTGAAGGTTTTTCTTTTATTTCTGCACCTCTAACCACATTTACACATAAGGCAACCAAATTCTAATGGAAAGATATATGTGAAAGGAACTTCTAGGAGCTAAAAAATAATCTAACTTCTGCACCTCTGCTAGTACTTCCGAAAGGCACTGAGGGGTATGCAGTGTATTGTGATGCTTCATGAGTTATCTTAAGGTGTATACTGACATAACATGATAGGGTAATTGCTTATGCATCTAGACAACTACCTCTAAATGAGAAAAACTATCCAATAAATGATCTTGAGCTAGCATAATTATGTTTACTCTAAAAATATTGCGCCACTATTTGTATGGGGGTCACACTGACATATATACTGATCATAAGAGCGTACAATACATCTTTAAGCAGAAAAACCTAAACTTAAGATAGCAAACATGGCTAGAACTAAAAAAGGATTACAACATTGATATATTATACCATCCTGGGAGGGCAAATGTGGTATCCGATGCTCTGAGTTGTAAGGCAATCATGAACACTGGTGATCAAGCTGTGATAAGTCATGGAATGGGTAAGGATTTATGTCAGCTAGCTAGTTTAGGATATCGCCTTCTCGAGACTCAAAAAGAAGGGGTTATGATACATAATGCAACAATGTCTTCATTATTAATAGAGGTGAAAAAAATAGTTCGAGGATCTTATTCTACAACAACTTAAGGAAAAGGTGAGGCAGGGCATGATAAAGGGCTTTGACCTTATAGAAAATGGAGTACTTTATTGACAAAATAGATTATGTGTGCCTGATATTAATGGGCTAAGGAAAAGGATAATGGAAGAAGCCTATCATTCCTGATATTCAATCCATCTAGGATCAACTAAGATGTATCACAACCTCAAGGGAAAGTTTTGGTGGGGAGGCATGAAAAAGGACCTTGCAAAATTTGTTGCTCAATATCCAAATTGCCAAGAAGTGAAAGTAGAATAGCAAAAGCTAGTAGGTTATATGTAGTGTATAGAACTTCCAACATGGAAATGGGATATGATCAATATGGATTTTATTATCGGGTTGCCTTGCTTATTTCAGAAGTTTGACTCCTTCTACGTAATAGTTGATGGACTCACAAAGTCAGCACACTTCTTGCCCATCAGGAGTGATTATACAGTTGGAGAGTATGCCATGCTATACCTCAAAGAGATAGTAAGGCAGTCCCAATCTCCATTATATCTGACCGAGGAGCTCAATTCACTACAAAGTTTTGGAAGTCCTCCCAAAGGAGCTTACGGACACAAGTGAATTTGAGTACAACATTCCACCCTCAAATAAATCATCAAGCAGAACGTACCATTTAGACACTTAAAGATATGTTGCGAGCTTATGCATTGGATTTTAAAGGTATTTAGGTGGACTATTTGCCACTTATTGAATATGCCTATAATAATAGCTACCACGTGAGTATTAAGATGATACCTTATCAAGCTTTATATGGAAGGAAATGTAGATCACCAATTGGATGATTCAAAGTGGTGGTTTTTATTGATGATATCTTCATTAATACTCATACTGAAGAGGAGAATGTATATCACTTGAGGGTGGTGTTGCAAATATTGAGGGAGGAGAGGTTGTACACTAAATATTAAAAATGTGAGTTTGGGTTGAAAGAGGTTGCTTTACTAGGGTATGTGGTGTCGGGTGATGACATTTAAGATGGATCTTAAGAATACAGAGGTGATTAGAAATTGGCATAGACCTTTGACTCTATTTGACATTAGAAGTTTCTTAGGGTTGGTGGGTTATTACCAGTGGTTTGTGAATGGCTTCTCTTCTATTGCTTCTCCTATCACTAAGTTGACCCAAAAGAAGGCGAAATTCGTGTGGAACGATGATTGTGAGAATAGTTTCCAAACCTTGAATGGTAAGCTTCTCTATACTCTTATCTTGACTCTACCGAAAGGGTTGGAAGGGTTACAGTTGCTTACAAGCTTGGATACCAAGTTATATGAGTTATTGTTACGGATTAAAGTTCACAAGTTGTTCCAATTCATATGCATTTTATTGTTTAGATAACATTCTCTTTTCATTGTCATGGTGTCTTGGGTGATTATCCACATGTCACATGTCACCTATATAGTCCTACAGCTCCAATATTATGGCCATGAAAAGAATCATCTCAAAGGTAATTGAAAGATACAGTATATAATTTTGATGGATGAAGCCCGAGGGGGTTCAGAAAGAACCTAGTATAGGGATGATCCAAACACAGTATTACGGGTAGATCCCGAGGGGGTTCAGAAAGAACCTAGCATAGGTACGATCCTGATACAACTTACCACTAATTAGTTGGTCATTTGATTGTAGCTGTGCAAAGATTTTATAGTACAGATTTTACAGTAAAGGTAAAGAGATATAAAGGACATAAAGTATATGATTCCACAGCATAACTAAGGGTGGTCCCTGATCTTCCACAGATGCATGGTTTCATTTGAGTTGTTACTTTATATATAGTATATCCTGCCTTATATACTTAGTACATTATCCCATACTGACGTCCCTTATGGGGACCTACATTTCATACTACAAGTACAGGTGCTAGTAGATCTCCCCAGTAGGAGTACAGGATATTCTGCTGCTATCACCAAGCTCCATGTTGCTTCGAGGCTTTGTACATATCTAGAGCTTATATGTTTTTATTGCAAAATTTGCTGAGGCAGGGCCTATCCCGACTCTTGTTAGATGGTTTTCTTTGTTTAGAGGCTTTGTAGACTATGTTAAGCACAGTGAAATGGTGTCTCGCACTTTAGATAGTGTGGCCCTAACGGCCTAGTCATACGCATTTCCTTTTAGCTTATTATCACTATTTATCTGCTCAAAGGAATATCAAACACAGAAACCCCTAATAGTATGTATAGAAAGCGCATAGTTACAGGTTGATTCTCCCAAGCCTTATCGGCAACGGGTGCCAGTCTATCCTAATGAGACTTTAGAGCGTGACAGTGTTGGTCTGCCCTAACGGGACTTGGGGCGTGACAGAATCCAAGTCATGTCACCCCCTTGTAAGGCGATTGAGGTATCTACCCCTCAACAAGGTGATTGTGCATGTCAACCCCCCAACAAAGTGATCGAGGTATCCATCCCTTAACATGGTGATTAGGCATGTCACCCCCCAACAAGGTGATCAAGATATCCATCCCTCAGCATGGTGAGTGGGCATGTTACCCCCCAACAGGGTGATCGAGGTATCCACCCCTCAACATGCTGATTGGTCATGTCACCCCCCAATAAGGTGATTGAGGCATGTTACCCTCTCAACAAGGTGATTGGGCATATCACCCCCCAACAAGGTATGGTATACTAGCCAGACCATAGATACTTTTCTTGAATTCAATGCACACATGTAGGCCCTTAATCATCTTAAAGTCACTTGGCTTGTAAACCATGTAATATATTATCAATAACTTGAGAATTCTTGTTAGCACATTTTAGCAAACACTTGGTGGGTTCATAATGCTAGTTCAAAATCATGCAATTCAAGTGTGAAATAATATGACTCAATGTAAATCAACCCACCAACACATAGTAAAACCCTCATGTAGGATACCTTGAAATCCATCATCAAACTTCATAATAGATCATGGTTTCATAGCTCAAAACATGCATAGTCTCAATAGACAAACCAATTCAAAGTATAAGCTTGAAATAGATAGAAATACATAATCAATCAACCTTTCATAAACCCCAACATGATTTATAATTAAAATCTATAATAAGAGATACCTATAGATAATATAACTTGGTAATATGTATTTCAATAAAAAAGGAGATTGGGCTCCATGGGTGAAGGACCCTATCGATGAAACTGAAATACCTCAAACTTGGCTTTTCTTGAGTTGAGCTTGGCGAGAAGTTAGGGCTTGAAGAGAATCCTTGAGTTCCAAGGTTAGGTTTGAAATCCATGGAATTTAAATGAGATATTTGGATAAGACTTGGAGTGGTATTTGAGAGGGTCTTGAATGATATAGAGTTGAAAAATGGCTATGTATGGGTATTTTTACGAATAAGTGGGCATGGGCCTATGACCCAAATACCCATGGTTGACATAGGAAAATTAATAAGAAATTATCACTGGTCCACGTTTAGTCCGCGATGCAGACCCAATGTGAAGGCAAAATTTGTATTGCTCCACGCCCCTAGCGTGTTGCGGCTATGGCGCGGACAGACATTGGATAAGCAAAATTAACAAAAATGATTTTTTGCTAAAGCCCTCTAAAATGCGGTTTATACCCATCTCCCACTTAATTTTTCCCACTAATCAAGAACATGAACTCAAATTTTTGATATCATGCAAGGATTTTGTGATATATGAAAAGTATGATTATGGGTATTTTTGAAGCGCATTTTTGGGGCATTTTAATATCTCCCCCTTGGGAACATTCGTTCCCAAATATCAAAGTAACGTGCATAAGAGAAGTAATCATGAAGATTTCAGCTCGAAATGAGTGCAACAAATACATTTAAGTATCATTTTCAAAAATCTCAATATAAATGTCAAAAATCACCGTAGACTTGTCTACAAAAACTTGAATACATGAAAAATATCATAAGGGTTGAAACTTAAAAACTTGAATTTATATGGGGGACTTAAATTAGTACCTTCGGCTTGAGAAAAGTGAAAAAGATATGGATATCGCTTTCTCGTGTATGCATAGCCTTCCCATGTGGCACTTTTAACTTGTTGGTTCCTCTAAAGGACCTTGCTAGAAGCTATATCTTTATTTCTCAAGCTCTTCAATTGTCTATCCAAAATCTCCACTGGGACCTCCTCATAGGTTAAATTATCTTCTACAACATCCAAGAGCACTATAGCACTTGTGTCATCCACACAATTTCTAAAGATCGATACATGGAAGACCGAATGAACCATATTCATATCCACATGCAACTCTAGCTCATATACAACCTTACCCACTCTCCTCGAAACTTTATAAGGACCCACAAACCTTGGACTTAATTTCCCCTTCCTGCCAATCTGGACCACACCCTTCATGGATGAAACTTTCAAGTAAACCCAATCACCAACCTTAAACTAAAGATCTCTTCTCGTCACATTGGAGTAGCACTTTTATCTACTTTGAGCTGTTCTCATTCTCTTCATTATCAACCTTACCTTCTCCAAGGATTCCATGACCAAATATGTACTTAGAAAAGCCATTTTCCCACTTCAAACCACCCAACCAGGGATCTGCAGTGCCTACCATAGAGAGCTTGTAAAGAACTTATACCAAAAGCTCTAAGCATATCCTCAAGAGTTTGGATAGTTCTCTCTGCTTGACCATCCATTTGAGGATGAAAGGTCATGCTGAGCTTAACCTTAGTGCTACGAACTCTTTGGAAAACCTCTAAAAGTCAGAAGTGAATTGCGCACCATGATCCAAAATGATAGACAAGGGCACCCCATGCAATCTAACCAACTTATGTATATATAACTTGGCATGATCTTCAATACCATAAGTGGTTTTAATCGGTAAGAAGTGAGCTGACCTCATCATTCTATCCACAATAACCCCAATAGAGTCAAAATGTTTCCTAGTCTTAGGAAACCCAAACATAAAATCCATGTTGATCTCTTCCCAAGGAATCTCTATATCTTGGGCTAAGCCATCCAGCATTTGATGTTCGATTTTCACTTGTTGGCAATAGTGATATTTAGATATGAATATGGCAATGTCTCTTTTCATATGGTCATGACCCAAGCCTAAGGCTTAAACATGATACAGCGCATGGGGAACCCAAAGGGACCCCAAGCAAGACTTTTAACATATCATTAGATATCCTTGGTCGCGGAAGCAATAAAATACAAAAGATAGTAAATAGGGACAACAGGATTAAGGGACAACTTCCATATCATAAACATCAAGAGTCAAGAAAGATTCAAAGCTCAAAGAATAATATAAAACATGTCCAACAACACCTCTACTACACAGATAAGAGCGGGGACTAAGACAAGCAACCGGGTTCACCCTCATAGTCAATACATACATAAAAGAAAGGTAGTATTGGAACATAGTATTAGATCACAAACATCAACCCCGAAATGGAGAACTTACCAAAGAACTTAAGAGAAGTCATACTAGCCATGTGGAAGTATATGATCAAATAGGGTTGTGGTTCCTACATGGTGACATCATATAGGTATAGAGTATGCATTAGTACATTTGAATATACTAAGTATGTAGGATGTAATGCAACAAGCGAGAAGTACCCTAAGCAAAAAGCATAACATAGGCAATGGGTAAGCATATAGCAATATGACATATATGAATAATTCTTGAAGTAAAACCGTGCTCATATAGAACATAAAACATGTGTAAGAAGAGACCATTATTAGTGCATATCAAAGGCCTACCACTCCTTAGAGAGGGGAATGAATTGCGAACCACTTAGTAGGCTGATGAGGTACAAATTTCCCAAAATGTTGATGAGGTACAAACCCCACAATGTGATTATCAAGGTACAAACCCTTTGTCATGGTTTCATAGACCTACCACCTACTGAGTGATGCGATCGAGGTACAAACCCCTCAACAAGGTTACCCAAGCCTACAACACCGTGAGTGAGGCTTGGTCATTTCCCAAAACTATAGAGATAATATCATACACATACACTCCTTTAATCATCATATAGTCATTCAACTCATAAGACATGCATTGGACTTTCAATTCCTCAAAAAATCATAATTCAGACATTTTATCCAACACTTGGCTGGTGTGTAGTGCTAGTGTAAAACCATGAAATTCAACAGTGAAATTATTCTTGAAAATTCAATGTGAAACCATTAATATACACTTGGTAACACCCTCAAGACATATACACCAAATCCCTTCATCAAATGTCATAGTAGCTCTTAGATTCATACCTCAAAACATGCTAAAACAACCATAATTTCATGAAACCTCAACATAACATTTAGTGAAATTCATAATAGATAAGACCCATGAGTAAATTAGCTTTAAATCGTGTAATTTTAGGTGAAGAGAGCTTGGGTATCATGGGTGAAATGAACCCATGAAAGAAACCCACATACCTTAGCTTAGGAGAACAACCTGATGAAGATTGGAGATGGAGACTTGAAGCTTTAATGAGAACCTTAAGATCCGGATGAGTTTTGGGACTTGAATTTTGAAGTGAAATATTTGGTTAAGTGTTTCAGTGAGTATTAGGGAATGCTTTGAATGATATAAGGGTGAAATATGATCAAGTATAGGTATTTTCATGCATGGGAACAATTAGGCCCAAGACCCAAAGGCCTTGCATTGGACAAGAAAACTAGTGGACAAAATACATTATAGCATG
Organism: Solanum sejunctum; assembly: GCA_025642045.1. Classification (NCBI taxonomy): domain Eukaryota; kingdom Viridiplantae; phylum Streptophyta; class Magnoliopsida; order Solanales; family Solanaceae; genus Solanum; species Solanum sejunctum. The sequence goes on along the minus strand of JAOTQJ010063785.1, from coordinate 2,532 downwards.
CCCTTGGCATGTCGTGCTAGGGGCGCGGATAGTCTTTGGAAATCACATTTTTGTGATTTTTAAATTTTTCTATGGTTGCTCTTAAAACGAGGCTAGACCCATTTTTCACTTAATTTGACCCCCTTATGAAGAATATGAAGTTGGATTTTCAATATCACGCTTGAATTGTGAGATATATGCAAATTACGATTCCGGGCACTTCTAAGGCACATTTTTGGGCACTTTTTGGGGTCGTTTCAGTATCTCTACCTTGGGAACATTTGTACCCAAATGTCAAAGAGACTTACATGAGAAGATTATTCAGAAAGAGATTAGCCCCAACAAGAATGCATCAACACACTCAAAATATTATTTTCAAAATCTTAACATAAGTGTAAAATTACCATGAACCTTGACAACATAAATATAAACGCATGCAAATGACTAAGGGGCTGGAACATGAGACATGAAATAACATAGAAGACTTAGAATTAGTAACTTAGTCTTGAGTAGGATAGAAAAGATAAGGGTATCACTTTTGTATATCTGCTTCGGCCTCCCAAGTATCACTTTCGACTTGTTGGTTCCTCCAAAGGACCTTAACCGAAGCAACTTCCTTTTTCCTCACACTATTCACTTGCCTATCCAAGATACTTACTGGAAGTTCTTCATATGTCAAGTTGTCTTCAACTACCCCCACAATATCAAGAGGCACAATAGCATTAGGATGACCCATACACTTTCTCAACATAAACACATGAAAGAGCGGATGAACCAATTTCACTTCTCTCGGAAAATTTAACTTGTAGGCCACCTTACCAATCCTTCTCATCACCCTATAAGGACACGCATATCTAGGGCTTAACTTGACCTTCTTACCAAAACAGACCACATCCTTCATGGGTGACACCATCAAATAAACCCAATAACCAACCTTGAATTCAGGATCCTTTCTCCTCACATCGACATAATACTATTGGTGACTTTGATTTATTTTCAGCCTTTATCTAATCATCCTTACCTTATCCATAGCATTAATAACAAGTTTCGGACCAAATAGAGCCACCTCTCCAACCTCAAACCGCCCAATCAGTGATCTACAATGTGTACCATAGAGAGACTCAAAAGGAGTCATACCAATACTAGAATGATAAATATTGTTATATGCAAGTTAATCAATGGAATATGATCATCCCAACTACCCTTAAGCTCCAATACACAACCACTAAGCATGTTCTCAAGTGTTTGGACAGTTCTTTCAGCTTAGCCATTTGTTTGAGGGTGAAAGGTCGTACTAAGCTTTACCTTATTTCCAAGAACTCTTTGGAAGGACCTCCAAAAGTGGAAAGTGAATTTCTCACCACAATCCAATATGATGGACAAAAAAACCCCATGCAACTTTATTAAGTTATTAATGTACAACCTAGCAGAATCATCAGCCTTATATGTAGACTTAAATGGAAGGAAGTGAGCTGATTTTGTCATCCTATCAACCATAACCCATATGGAATTAAAACCCTTTATAGTCTTGGGCAGCCCAACCACAAAATTCATATTAATCTCTTCCCACTTCCAAGTAGGAATTTCTATGTCTTGGTTTAGGCCCCCCGGCATTTGATGTTCGGCATTGACTTGTTGGTAACTCTCGCAATCAAAAAAAAATTTGGCAATGTCCCTCTTTATGCCACCCCACCAATATATCTCTCTCAAATCCCTATATATCTTAGTAGAACCCGGAGACAACTAACTGTTACCCATTGTCCCAGCCAACCATCCCTTGGTTAGGTTTTGTTGATTAGACTAGAACACATTAATCGAATTCTGTCATTTACTTCCCATTTTCTATTCGTCATTACCTTGGTTGGGATCGGGATAATAGGTGGGTTTTGGTATTGGCCACCACCAAACAACAATCAAATCTAAAGGAAATAAACAATACATGCAAAACCCTAATCTTAGAAATGCATAAATTCTAGGTTATTTCAAGTAAACTACTCATGGTTCCCACAACCCCAAGTTATGGGTGCTTAGCTACTCATGGCTCAACCAAAATAAACAACAATAAATGTAAGAGACATGGTTTAGAGTTTACCCAAAACAATGAAGAACAGGAATAGATTTAAGTTGGAAACCACAAGTTTTGATTAAAGGAAGATGAGTACAATGTGATTTTCCAAACTTTCAATAGAATAAGAAGAACCATGAGCCTCATCAAGAATTTTTTCCTTCAAACTATCAACACAAGGTACACATAACTTACCTTGGTACCTACGGGTACCATCTCCCCCTTGAGAGAAAACCTCCACCTTAGACTCTTTTACCAATGCCTTCAATTCTAACAAGGCAAGGTCAAGATCTTGCTTAGCTTTCACCTCCTCAACCAATGAAGATTTAGAATCATCATCAACAACAACACCCTTATTATCAACTTCTTCCAACCTATCCCCTAATTTAGCCAACCAATGGACTTTCTTAGCCACCTCTATGCTAGCATCATCAACATGAGCTACCCGTAGAAACCCTACTCAAGGAATCCGCCACCACATTAGCCTT
>JAOTQJ010063774.1:0-13608 GCA_025642045.1 Solanum sejunctum | reverse complement strand
ACTGTCTGGGAAGCTGCTAGATCTTTTATTTGCAGGTGCGGTTAGTCAATAAAACAGAGGAAACTCTGCCGAAATTTCTGTCGAATTTTGGGCTAGGTTATAAAGGAATTTGGCTTGGTAAGTATTTGCGTGCCCTTATCGGGCACTGGTCACGACCCCCGGGGTGGGGTATGACACTTATAATGTCTATGCATTATTAGACCCAGGAGCCACATTGTCTTTTGTAACCCCATATGTAGTTGTGAAGTTTGGGGTCAATCTAGAATGTCTTCTTGAGCTTTTCAGTGTTTCTACTCCTACTAGAAAGTCTATTTTAGCCCAAAGAATCTATAGGGGTTGTCTAGTATCCATTTATCATAAGACTATTATAGCTGATTTGGTGGAACTAGACATGGCAAAGTTTGATGTTATCCTAGGCATGGATTGACTTTATGCTGGGTATGCTTCCATATATTGCAAAACTAGGGTAGTCAAATTTCAGTTTCCTAACGAACCAGTCTTAGAGTGGAGGGGTAGCTCAGTATTTTCTAAGGGTCAGTTTGTCTCATATCTCAAAGCCAGAAAGTTAATTTCTAAAGGATGTGCATATCACCTAGTTAGGGTTCAAGATTCTCGTACCGAGGCACCATCTCTTCAGTCTATCCCTGTGGTGAATGAGTTCCCAGAAGTCTTTCCTGAGGATTTTCCCTGAGTCCCTCCTGATAGGGAGATAGACTTTGGGATAGACACTCTTTCAGATACTCAACCTATATCCATCTCTCTATACCGTATGACTTCTTAGGAGCTAAAAGAGTTAAAGTTGCAGCTGAAAGATCTCTTAGATAAGGGTTTCATTAGACCAAGCATCTCACCTTTGGGTGCTCCAGTCCTTTTCATGCATAAAAAGGATGGTTCTTTATGGATATGCCTATATTACCGTTAGTTAAACAAGGTCACCATTAAGAACAAGTATCCTCTTCCCAAAATTGATGACTTATTCGACCAACTTCATGGTGCTACTTGTTTTTCCAAGATAGATCTTAGATCTCGATATCATCAACTTAAAGTTAGAGAGAGAGAGAGAGACATTCCTAAGACAGCTTTTGGAACCCGCTATAGTCATTATGAGTTTTTGGTCATGTCCTTCGGGCTAATAAATGCACTAGCAGTTTTCATGGATCTTATGAATAGGGTGTTACGGCCATACCTAGGTATGTTTGTTATTGTGTTTATAAATGATATCCTGATATACTCCCATAATAAGGAGGAGCATGCTGACCATCTTAGAGATATCTTTCAGACCCTTAAGGATCAACATCTATATGCTAAATTTTCTAAGTGTGAGTTCTAGTTGGCGTCTGAGGCGTTTTTAGGGCACATTGTGTCTGGTAAGGGTATCCAAGTTGATTTCCAAAAGATTAAGACAGTAAAGAATTGACCAAGGCCCACAACTCCCACAGAGATAAGGAGTTTCTCTGGCTTGATGGGGGTACTACAGAAGGTTTGTAGAATGGTTTTCTTCTATCTCATCTCCCTTGACTATGCTGACTCAGAAAAAGACTAAGTTCGAATGGTCATAAGCTTGTGAGAAGAGTTTCTAAGAGTTGAAAACTAGGCTGATCACAGCCCAAGTCTTATCCCTACCAGATGGAGTTAATGATTTCGTGGTATATTGTGATGCTTCCAAAGTTGGCTTTGGTTGTGTATTGATGCAGAGCGGCAAGATGATAGCATATGCCTCTAGACAACTTAAGATCCATAAAAAGAATTACCCAACTTTTGATCTTGAGCTTTCTGCGGTGGTTTTTGCTCTAAAGATCTAAAGACACTATCTATATGGTGGACACGTGGATGTATTCATCGACCACAAGAGTTTGAAGTATGTATTTGGCTAGAAGGAGCTAAATTTGAGACAGAGGAGATAGTTTGAGCTGCTGAAAGACTATGATATGAGTATCCTCTATCATCCAAGTAAAACTAATGTAGTTGCTGATGCTCGTAGAAGGGTGACCATGGGGAGAACAACTCACATTGAGGATGAAAATAAAGAGTTAGCTAAGGAGGTTCACAGACTAGCCAATTTGGGGATGCAAACTGAAGATTCTGACGAAGGTAGGGCCATTGTCAGAAATGGGTCAGAGTCATCCTTGGTGGTAGAAGGAAAGAATAGTAAGACAGGGATCCCATCCTTCTCCAATTGAAAGAAGATGTTAAGCAGAAAGTACTAGTGTTCTCAAAAGGGGGAGATGGTATCCTGAGATACCATGGCAAATTATGTGTGCCAAGGGTTGATGACCTTGGATATAGGATCTTGGAGGAGGCTCATAATGCCAGATACTCTATCCACCCTGGTGCAATAAAAAATGTAAGAGATTTATGAGAAGTCTATTAATGGAGTGGTATGAAGAAGGACATTGTAGAGTTTGTGTCTAGATGCCCGAATTGTCAGCAAGTTAAGGTTGAGCACCAAAGGCCTTGTGGTGTAGTCTAGAACATAGAGATTCCAGAATGGAAGTGGGAGATGCTTAACATGGACTTCATAACAGGCTTACCTCTATCCCATAGACAGTATGATTCGATATGGGCTATTATAGATAGAATGACCGAGTCAGTTTGCTTTCTACCTATCAAGAAGACTGATACAACTGAGAATTATTCCAAAATCTATCTTAAGGAGATTGTTAGGCTGCATGGGTCCATATATCCATTATTTTAGATATAGGAGCTCAATTTACAACACAGTTTTGGAAGTCCTTTCATAAGGAACTTGGTACTAAGGTGAATATCACCACAGTTTTCCATCCACAAACAAACGAGCAAGCAGAGCGAACTAAACAAACCTTGGAAGATATGTTGAGGGCATGCGTGATATAATTTTAAGGTAACTGGGATGATCATTTACCCTTGATTGAGTTCTCTTATAATAATAGCTTTCAAGCCAACATATAGATGGCAACGTATGAGGCCCTTTATGGGAGAAGGTGTAGATCACCCATAGGGTAGTTTAAAGTTGGTGAGGCAGGATTGATAGGACCTGATCTAGTCCACCAGGCTATGACAAAAGTGAAGGTCATCTAAGAAAGGCTAAAGACAACCTAGAGTCGGCAAAAGTCATACACTAATGTTAGGAGGAGAAATTTAAAATTCAAAATAGGTGATTGGGTGTACCTGAAATCACCAATGAAGGAAGTTATGAGGTTCGAGAAGAAGGGGAAGCTCAACCCAAGATATATTGGTCCTTACTAGATTCTGAGAAGAGTGGGTAACGTTGCCTACGAGTTAGAGTTACTAGCAAAGTTGAGCGCTATACACCCAGTATTTCATATTTCGATGCTTAAGAAGTGCTTGGGAGATCCCTCTCTAGTTGTTCTGGTTGAAAGTATGAGAATTAAAGATAACTTGTCATATAAAGAGATCCTGGTATAGATATTAGACCGACAAATTCGCAAGTTGAGGACCAAAGAGATAGCTTCGGTGAAAGTGTTATGGAAAAACTAATTCGTAGAAGAAGCCATAAGAGAACCAGAAGAAGACATGAAGGCCAAATATCCACACTTATTCGTTGGTCTAAATGAGGACCTTGAAGGTGAACTTACATATTTAAGACTTATGTTAGTTTAAAGTGTGGAAATCTTGTTGTCTTGAGCTAAATTCTTTATACCATTATAATTCGAGGACGAATGATCCAAGGAGGAGGTATTGTGACACCCTCGTGAAAAGACCAAAATATCCCTAAAATTGACCTTGCGCATAACACATCTTTCCATGATCCATTTGTAAATCCGAGATCAAATTTGCGATCATTACGAAAAATTGAGTTGAAAAATGGTGTCCACTCTATTTTAATGCAACTGAGTCAAATTATGTTTTCCAAAAACATGCAAAATAGTGAGATTTTCGTGCCCCTTCCATGATATTCTAGGAATGCGGAACTGCACTTTGTTTTTTTTAAAAATTTGATGAAAGTTAAAAATTTGCGAAAATGTGTCCTAATACACTAGTGCGCAACGTGCACTAGTGCAAAATGAACCCATTTTTCTTCTTTTAATGAGGATGGGTAATTTTGACCTTTGCCATACCCCATAACCCTAAACTAGTCAGTTAAGACGAATTTAAGTTCAAAAACACTTAATTTATTCATTTATTCGTTCAAAATAAGAAAACCCTCCCAAGAAAATTCAAGCATAAAATCAAGAATGATTAGGGCCTTCAAGAAAATTCCTTCAATTCTCTAATAGTTCTTTCCCAAGTACGTAAGACCACCCTAAAACTATTATTTTTGACGAATATCTTTAAAGATGGAAGTTTATTTTCACCCATAAACTTTCAAGTACTAGTTGAAGTTAAATCCTTGTAATTTTGTGAAGTATGGTAATTCCCATGGTACGTATAGATTCTTGATGAATGTTATGATTCTTGATTTTCTATATTACTCAATTAAAGTGTTGTTATCAAATTTATACTGATATATGAACAAGATTCATTGTTGTTGAGGTTTCTTGAAAATCTTGTTACTATTTCAAGAAAAGAAAGACTAGTACGAGTACCTTTTAAGCTAAGTTCAAGAAGTTCATTTTAAGAATTGGTTCTTGCATATTAGCTAAGTAACCTAGCATGTTTTGAATCACTTGAGTTGATATTAGTTTCCAGTCAAGTTAAAGAACTCAGATGAGAAAGCTAAGTAGTAAGTTGGGCTAAGTCCCTCAAAAACCAGATTTCAAGAATTCACAATCCTTAAGTATGAGCTATACAAAGATTATTTTTGGGAGTACTATTGAGCATCGATATGGGTGAGAGTAGAAATAATTATTCAAACTCATAAACTATGTAGGCAGCATAGGATAGGATTATGTCACGGTACATTCCTCATTAACCACTGAGATGATCCAGTTTTGGGATGGATCCATTCTCCTAGTTCTTCGTCTACTACCCCAGCAAAGTACGGGACAACTCTGGTAGCGTGGGCAAAATGCTGTATTACCACGAAGTTAATAGTAGTGATTGTCGGTTAAAGAAACTCCCCAAGTTAAGAGATATATTATACTTACAAGTTTCAGCATGTTAATTTCAGCATACCAAGTACTTATTGTCATTGTTACTTCGTTATGAGTTATGTTTATGTCTTTTAAGAAATGCTATGTTATTCTGAGTTATTGTTTTGACCATCTTACATATTGTACATTCCATGTACTGGCGTTTTTAGGACCTACATTGTTTTATAATGCAGACGCAGGTGATAGAGTTTCTCAGCAATCGCTTTATTGAGAACCTGACAACTTTCAGTCTTTTGGTGAGGCCTCTTCTTAGTCCGAGGCTCTGGAGTTATTTATGTTTCATTGCAATATTTATTTTTAGTTCTGGCTACTTGGAGCCTGTTCCAGTAGTTCCTTCAGACAACTTTAGTAGAGGTTCTATAGAATATGCGTCAGTATTCTAGTTCCAGTTTATTCAATATTGCTTATGCACTTTCACATTAAGTTTATGCATACCATTCATGAGTTAGCCTGTTACTTTTATAGTTTTCCCACTATTGTTTAAGTCTTTCGCTGAGTAAGTAGCCAGGCAAAATGATTCATTTGGGACCATACCGGCAATGTCCACAGTGTAGGCTCAAGACGTGACAAGTCTTCCTTTTTTAGAAATGCAATTAATCTAGTCACCTTCAATTGGATTTTTTTACTACATTTGTTTTATGTTATATTTTTTATTTTCTCTTCTCCTAAAATCATAAATTATATTTCTACTATATAATAAGTGAAACCTTTGGTACCACAAAAGACATTTAAGTAAAAACAATATGGATGTATCACTTGTTTCTATGTATAAATCGCCTCTCTGTATGTGTATGACTCCACTTATTAGAAAAGGCTTTTCAGATAGTACATACGTGATTATTAGAAAATAAATTATTTTATTTTTATTATTACGAAAACAAGGAAATAGATCAGATATCCAACTGATTTTATTCCTTGGAAATAAAATTTTGTGGATACTTTCCTTGAATGTTTTACTAAATTCATTTTTTAGATTTTAATATTTATTTGTCCTAGAATGGTGTAAAAAAAATAATTAACCTTAAAAAAATTCTTTGAGAAATTAAATGATTAAGCACCAAATTACTAGAAAGAAATTATTTTCTTCTCATTATTAAGTTAATTGTGGTACAATAATTATATATGCCATTAATACATTGTAGTTAATGTTACCCTTACACACTATATCAAACTATCGAAAAATGAAAATATTATGATGAATACTTTTATCATATATGAGACACAATTATTACTATTATAAATCAATAAAAAAAAGTGTCTCAAAGATAGAATAGGTTATTAGTTTTGAGCGTTCAAGCATACATTCAGCATAATTGAATTTAAAAAGTGTACTTACTTTTGTATATAGGATACTAATGAATTACTTTGAAAATTTATTCAAAAGTAATCTATATTTTGGGACGTCCCTATACCTGCGTTCTCTTGAAATATACATTACAAATCACTTTAACTCGCAGTTAGTCGATCTTCACCCAATTCTATGTTGAAGTTTTGTATTAGAAAATCACTTAGAACAAATATTTGTAGAATAAAACTTTTGTACAAAAAATTGTGAATAAAAATAGTTAATAAGATGATAAATTAGCATAAGAATATTAATAAATTATTACATTAATTTTCCAATCATAGATTTGAAGCTACTTTTTCCCTTTCAATCAACTATGAACCTTTTTATATAAAAGTAAGATTTTATTTTTAGCCAAATGTAAATTTAGAATTTAGATAATTTATCTGTTCTGGTCTTCTTATAAAGTATGTAATAAATTTCTTATCTCTAGTTAGTCAATTTATGTACAAGAATTACTTAATGAGCATAAACAAAAATTGACAATATATTTCAAATAACAACATATCTATCATAATCCACAAACATTTCTTATGTAAGTCTATTTGATTTTTATTGATAATGGTGCAATAATACGAAAAGTGAGGCCTATTCAAATGAGATTTGATGTATGATCTAGTCAAGATAGCTAAAGAGAAAGGTTCATTGACTAGATAGTGCACATTATAGAGGCATATTTCTCTTCTTGTGTGTTGTTTAGTTTAAGCTTCGATACACTTGAGAATACAATATTCCATTCTTGTTTTTCAATTTCAGAAATCATGCTGCCATCAATAGAAGGTGCCCAAGTATCTTCAAAGCTGTTTGTCTGAATCCAACACACGCTCTCAGGTGGGTTTGCAGAATCAAACAAAAAAGGAGTACTATCTTTCTTTGTTTTTAAATTGTTCCTCTTATTTTTTCTTTTGGAGGTCTCAGATGGTGTAGCATCATTGCTACTCTCAATTTTTTCCTTCTTGTGCTTGGTACCAGTTTCCAAGAAATGAAGCACCTCATTCTTTGATTGAAATTTAGCTCCAGCAATTGGTTCATAATAATACTTATCAAACCATTCCGATAGTGATGCCTGAGGTGCGAAGTTTTGATTCGATCTACCAATTCTCCGGCAACCAGCTCGGCTGCTCTACATTCACCTCTGCTGATCTATTCACCTGATTCACAGGCATAACTGTCTCAGCCATTGGTGCCACCATCTATATATCCAAAGTACTCTCCATTGGTTTTGGAGTTAGATTGCGTATGTTTCCTTCATTTGTTGTTATTTCAGAGTGAAACAATGAATCTGATGGTAAAGAGTCATTGAAGGATCACTCCCAGTAATAATTACTGGTGAGACTAGTGGGATGGATGAGTCAGCGACGTCAGTCATCATAGGGTTACTAGTGGGGGAATGAGCTGAAAGAATCTATTCAGATATTTGGTTTAAGTGATTTACTTAAAGGGTCCTATTTATAGTGAAGCATCATGTGAATTAAAAAATTTGGTCAATGCAATTATTTTTTTCCCCCTATTTATAGTGAAGTATCATGTGAATTAAAGAAATTTGGTCAATGCAATTAATTTTTTTTCATTATTAAGTATATAAACATATTTGCTTTATTTATCCTCACTGTTTAGAAAATACAATAAATCTGGTCAATTTGGGTTGAACTTCTTACAAAAATTATTTTATTCTGTAATTTTTCTTGTCTTTCTTCCTATAATCATAGATTTTGTTTTTATTAAAAGAAATTTAAATTATTGAAATTTGGTCAATGCAATTTATTTTCTTTTCGTTATTAGGTAAATATCTATTCTACTTACTTTAGTCTTCCTTTTTTAGAAATATAATTAATCTAGTCACCTTCAATTGGATGTCTTACTAAATTTGTTTTATTTTATAACTTTTATTTTCTCTTCTCCTAAAGTCATAAATTATATTTCTACTATATAATAAGTGAAACCTTTGATATCACAAAAGACATTTAAGTAAAAACAATATGAATGTCTCACTTGTTTCTATGTATAAAAGACCTGTCTGTATGCATCTATTATGTATGACTTCACTTATTAGAAAAAGCTTTTCAGATATCACATACGTGATTATTAGAAAATATACTATTATTTTTTTGTTATTAAGTAAATCAGGAAATAGATCAGACATCCAACCGATTTTATTCCTAGGAAATATAATTTTTGTGGTTCTTTCCTGAAATTTTTTACTAAATTCATTGTTTAGATTTTAATTTTTACTTGTACCATAATAGTGTAAAGAAATAATTAACTTTAAAAAAATACTTTGAGAAATTAAATGATTAAGCACCAAATTACTAGAAAGAAATTATTTTCTTTTTCATTATTAAGTTAATTGGGGTATAATAATTATATGCCATTAATACATGGTAGTTAATGTTATGTTAGGACTCGTAACTTAACTTAAACCCCGAAAGTTCTTAATTGGTTCAATTTAATAAAGTTTGGGACCGAATGCAACATTTCTTCTAAGTTTGGTCCTTAAGGACAAATTAAGGTGGGGTCAACATGTATATGTAAGCTTTTGATTGGTCCAATTAGTCTACTTAGTATCTATATATACAAGCATATCTCTTGCACAAGATCAACAAGTCTATACTTAGAAAAAAATTGAAACAAAAATTAGAACAAAGTTGTAGTAGCCTCGGGTTGCTACAGTGAAATTAAAAAATTTTGATTTTTTTGTGTTTTTGATTATTTGATGCTTCAAGCTCGGTATATTGAAGACCCTAAGTAGTGTGGTGGCGTTGGTTGGTCAAAAAAATGCGTAATTTAGCGGCTACAAAGGTTTTGGGTGTAGTGAAGGATTGCAAGGTATGTTAATTTTTATCTTTGTTTATGTTAAATAAAGGTTATGAAGGTGTTAGGAATGTGTTAAAATGAAGGTAAAATGCGAAAATAGGATTGGTTGTTAATGGAATTACAAATTTAGAATTTGTGGTCGAATTGGGAATAAAATTTGCATATTGCTATATATTGAATTGTTGTCATGTATTTGTGTTTATTTGGCATGGGGATAGTCTTTATGGGGTGAAGGAAGTGCTAGAAAACTATTCACAAGATTATATGAACGTTAGCTTGAATTGGAGTCTCGTCGAAGGTATAATGTTATGTTTTAGCGTTGGGGGTTTACATTGGGCGTTGGGGTGATGTATTGTGATTTTTGGAGTATATCGGAAGGCTTGAATATGATAGATATGAGTTTGATTCACTGCTGTCCTGTTTTGTTATTTACGTCGCAATAGTGTTTTGTGGCGTTTTGATGTTGTGGTGGTATTGGAAATGGTTTGTTGATGTTATGGGTTGTTGTTGTTGTTGTTGATTGATTATTTGAGCCGAGTTGAATTCTCGGGGCGGTGTATTTTAAGGGAAAATACTGCCGAAATTTTTATAAATTTAAAACTAAAAAGTTAGGAATTAAGGCTCGATACGGATATTAATCGTTGGCGTTATCGTAATTGTGTAGACGTGGACGTTCGGAAGTCTAAGTTTAGATTGACGTTACGTTGGTACGTGGCACCGTCGCCTCAACCTTTATGCATTATGATATGTGAATGCTTGGCGCGTCGCCCTGGTTCACCTATCCTATGACGTGAGTGCTTGGCCGTTGTTCGCCTCGGCTCACCTATGTTACAGTTAGGATTTGTGTTGGAGATTTCGGAGATTTGAAACTTCTGGTGCTATGCTGTGGTATGGCGCGAGTTAGAGGTCGTCATCGTTCCTGTCCGATATGCATTATTTTGATATTTGAATAAATAAATATTTTGACGTTTACATACAGGTTTGACTTCTATATTTTCTTATTTGGATTATTACTTCTACTTATATTTTGGACTTTCTGGTTTCCATACTTGGTACGTATTTTGTACCGACTCCCTCCTTTTGGAGGCTGCGTTCATGCCCGCAGGTACAAACGAATAGGTTAGAGGGCCGTCTTCTTAGGATCCTCGCCTACCGTTGAAGTGCTCCCTTGCCTCAGGAGCAGTCTGTTGGTATATACATGTTTGCTATTTCTATACTTTGTATTTATATATATTGACACCCAAATTTTACCCTCCACGGTTTCAAATTAATTATCGAGTCTTTATTTTATTTTAACAATTTTCAACTTTTTTTTAAAAAAAATAATTAAGACGGGCGCGTGTGATACATGCGCCCCCAATTTCCATTTTATATCATCTTCTTCTTCTCTTCTTCAAAGGAGAAGAAAACCAAAAACCCTAAAAGCAACCCAGCCGCCGCACCCTTCCCCTTTTCCCCAACGAAACCCGACCAACAAACAACAATCTCCCTATTTTCCTCAACATTCAACCTTAATATCTTCCCTTTTGTCCATCTTTAGAAATTGGTTCCGCAATTGATGGATAAAGGTGGAGGCGCATTGTTTGAAAATGGAAAACACCAAAGCCAACTTGGTTCTTGATGGTTTCCCTACCCTAATTTGAGGGCTATATAATCCCTCTTTTTTCGTTTTCGAAAGGGAGAGAGACGACGGAACAGGGAGAATGAAAATCAAAAGAAAAAAATTCATCGATTAGTACAACTACTCAGCATTTCGACAAGTGTTTATTGTTGATTTCCACTTCAATCTCATTTTCTGAAAAACCCATCGATTTTCCAAAAATTATTGAGATTTCCGACTATTGATCGATTTGAACAAGCGGATTCTAAGTGATAAGTGCAGCTTGGTCAAACTCGTCGTCTCAGTTCATTGCACCAAAAAAGGTAATATCTTTATCCAATTTGGCCTCTAAGTCTGTTTAGGTTTTGAGATTGACTGAATGAAGTTGTGTGAAAGTGTTATGCCTACGTTTAGTTTGCTCTATGATGAGTTGCTGGGTTGATACGTGTGGAGCTGATTGTGTTCTGGCTAAGTATATTATCAAATGGTTTTGTTCATTGCGAGATTCGTTTGAGGATATTGTTGCTGATTTATTGACTGTATGAAGCTTGAACCCTGTTTGCTAGTGTCATTGTGGGCCTGAGCATACTGTCGATTCGAGTCGATATAGTTTATTTTCGGAGTCATTATATTCGAACTCTACATGGTTGTCAATAGAACTTTTGTTTGCTGGAACCGTAAACAACTTCGAAGTTCCCTACTCGACCCTGTCTTGTCCCTTGCTTGCACATATGATTTTTTTTAGTCTTGCATAAATCACTGCTTGCATTCATGTATAGGCAGGTTCAATTTGCACTTATTTCACCCTAGTTTGAGGACTTCACGTTGATATACTCTGAAGAATAAAAATGGTTTGGTGAACATTATCTTATCTGATTCATGAATCTCTACGTTATGTCATTGAATGTCTATTTTTTCTAGTTTTAAATCACCTTCAGGTTATGGTTTGTTCCTATATGATCAGTCAGTTTGTTCTCATCTGATGTGCTGTTCATTACTGCCTGTTTAATACAAAGTTGTTGAGTTTTGGCCCTAACCTAAGCTTTCAGGCATCTTGGTTTTCTCTTCTACCCTAATATGTTTAAATGTGATTCAGTTTCGAAGATCCGGAATGTTTAAATGATTGTTTTGTCTCGGTTTTACTGTTGATACTTGCTGGTCTGCTGATTTGAGCTAATGGTCATTGGTTTACTGTTGGTATTTGCTGGTTCGCTTACTTCTGTGCTTGTTCTCGTCTGTTTACCAACTCTATCAAATCTGCTACTTGATACTCCCAAATTGCATACAGTGCGCAGAAATCTTTGCTCCATAATCGGGTTATTAGAAGCTGTCACATCATTTGCACATGTGCTCACATTTGCTTAAGTCTAGTCCATTAAATCATCGCATTTTAAAGTTTAGATGTGTTTGTGTTTGCTGCGTACATACTTGCATGTTGCTGGAAACCAGGGAATTCTGAGAGCAAACAATAGGCATCACTATATGTGGAATTGTTTGTGTTGTTAAGTCATGCTGATTTTGCGACTGTTATGATTTTCTGTATTGTCAAGTTAATAATGTCAAGCCAAGTACATTGCTTTATTTTGTTAATCTGTACAATTATGTTGTTATTTTTATGCTGAATCTCTTGCTAATTTTTTAAATTTTATTTTTTTGCATGAATGATACTCGGAGTTCATTTTGGACTCCTCAGCCTGCATTTCCTTGGGCCGTGAGGTCCATATTTACCCTTCTTCGAGTCAACCCAATGCATAGGAAAGGATTCTACGAAGCACAGGGTTTCGGAAGCGAATACATATATATATATATATATTATAGCAAATGGGACGAAGGCCCGAATTCGCTTCAACTTCTCTTTTAATTTATTATCGATTTATATGTGTATTTATTTGGATGCTAATATTGTGTTATACTATTTGGTTCAATCTAATTAGATTCCCCAATAAGTCAAAGCCATTCACGTTATATTCATTTTTATTCCGATCAAATATATTGCTCGTTGAAGTGAATAAATAAATAAAATAGACATATACATTTATAACAAAGATAAGAATTAATAAAAATATGATTTTTATCGTATTTTATCCATTTTTTTTAAAAAAAAAGAGAAAGAAAAACAATTATACACGTTTAATCAATTTTTAGTTTATATCAAGTCAAGTCAAACCCTTTTGTTCAATTTGTAATTAATTAATTTTCGTCAAGTCAAGTCAGTCAGATCACGTAATCGTCGGATAACCGCATTTAACAGCCATTTCGAGTGTGTAAAACCTTCTCGAAATGAAAATATGAACGCGAACCTATTTTTTCTGGATTTTAAAAGATTTTTCTGTTAGGTCTTTTAGAATATTTGTTGGTTTCCTAATTATCCGTAAAATTAGGTGGCGACTCTATTTTTCTTTCGAATTTCGAGAATTAATTTTTCTCAAATTAATTGAGTCTAAATCGATTTTTGATTTTTTGAATTATTTTCTTTTTTTTTCAAAAAGCCATTTTTCGGTATAACAGAAATGGCGACTCCGCTGGGGAATTTAATTAGGTTTTAACCATTAGATTATGTGCTTGACTAATTACTTGCTATATTTTGATTTGCTTTATCTGTTTAAGTTCAATATTAAATTGTCATTTGCATTCCATGGCATCTTCCTTTTTTTTCGTATTTGGAAGGACGGTTTTGCGAGCCCGCAGCTGGATCTCTAAATATGTAACCTTTCGGAATAAGTGGCAAGATTGTTGGTCCGTCCAATGCTTGTCATGGTTTCCAGCTCAGGTTGTCCGCCTGAGTACCCAATTCAGTCAAAACCCACTCTTAGATA
>JAOTQJ010063743.1:0-13609 GCA_025642045.1 Solanum sejunctum | reverse complement strand
AACAAAATTAAAGCTTAATTTGAAGTAAAAATAAAAACTCACAAAAACACACTTCGTGAGATTTAAACTTGGATAGCCTTACATGCAACTTCGACATATTTACCTAAAAATCTACATTTTTAATCTAGTTATCAACTTCAAGTTATACACAAATGATAATTTTTTTTTAAAAAAAAAAGATGCGGCCAACAAGAATTGAATCTAGGGCATCATCTTATTTAGTGATCACCCTAGTCGCTATGCTACGAATTTTTATATAACATCCAAAATAATATATATATATATATATTATAATTTTTATGAAAATGTCTAACTAGACACCTTGACACCATCGTAGTTTCGCCCCTGCTGCATTGGCCATCCCTCTATCATTCGCAAATGCCAACTTCCACTGCATTTTACCCCTATAATATTTTGCTAGATTGATCAAGTATTTTTGTTATAGAAATAATAAAAATATAGAAATAATATTATTTGCTTATTTATCAAATACTATAGAAACTAAACACATGATACACTTATTTAAAACTACCAAACACATTCTTAAGAGTATATTCTCTCTGAACACTTTCTATTTTATACAGTTATTAAGAAATTATTAATGTACTAGTAAATTTTATTATTTTACCCTTTTATTTATATTAGTATACATCAAAATAAGTTAGAAAAAATCGTTAATACACTAATTAATGATGTGATAGAATAGAAAAAAATAATTAATTTTATTCTAATTTAGTAAATATTCATATACTATGAGATAAATATTTATAGGAAGATGTTTATATAATATAGGACATAAATGGTATGATTTTTTAAAATAACTCATTTAATGAATTAGTCTTTTTAATATTGTAAATAAAATATATGATTTGTATGGGACAAAAGGCCGTCTTAGAATGGGCATTGAACCATGTTTTACGGAATCTATGTACAAGGACCAAATCCTTATTTTATTCTAATCATTCTTCCCGTCTTTTGCCACTTTTTTATTCTCCTTTCTCTTCCCTTATTTATCCTGTCTTTTTCTTTTCTCCCAATTTGATCGATTTATAGGCGGTTTATTCAATTTTTTGAAAAATGAAAGCATTTATTTAAAATAATTAGTGTAATTGACCGAGTTTATAAGAAAAAAGTAAGTGTTATTAAATAATAGCGAAAAGTTATTTTTTTAAAATAGGAAAAGGTGGATTTTTTTGAACCATTTTAATAATATTGATCAAATACAAATTGTTGTAATAATATTAATAGAACTGTTCTTGAAATTGATTAATCAGATGTAAATTGCTATTCAACAAAAGTACTTCTTTGGAAAAATGCATTCTGAAATGAAATAGTTTTAAAAAAATCTTTTTATTTTGAAAATTATTTTTCCGAAAGAAGTACTTTTAAATTTGAAAGTTCAATAATCTTTTTACCTTTTAAGGTGAGATAGTTGCCATCATTGTGAAATGGAATAGTTTTTAAGGCAATTATATAATACTTTAGTATCCTTTCTTGTGCCTATTTTATTCATATATTTATATTTTTTTAATTCTTCCTTCCATTATTATTATTTTTAAATTATTATTGAATATTTTAAAGTCTTCAAACGATCAAATTAGGGCGAATAAAGTCAACCCAAAAATTAGTAGGAATAATTACCTTTTGGAGTTTCTTTAATAATATATTTATTATTTTTAAATATAATATTTTTTATATATTACCTAGATATATCATATTTAGAAAATATTTATTATTTATAACAATTGTACTATGTATCTAAAATGAATTATATATGAATAATGCTGAATCAAGCAGTCACGTTAATTGGTAAATAAATGCTCTTGGCGCATGCGCAAGGAAGCAAGTCTGCACTGAAAACACATCTCGATGACTTGTTGACATCAACCACCCCATACAACCACAGCTAAACTAGTCACTCCGAGAGAAACTCAGCAACTCCAACCTTTTATATTTGGTAGCTTCCTTCCTTAGAAATTTTGATGCATTGCAGAAGAAAATGATGAGAGTAGCCTAGAAGATGAGATCTATTTAGAGGTAGCTGCGATTTTTTTTAGTTAGAACTTCAACAAAGTCTACTCTGAAAGATAATGAAATTGCAATGGGGAATCGAAACAATGGGAAAAACTTGAGTTTCACTTCACTAGTGATAAAAGAGAGAATACTTACAGTTCAAATTGAAGAGGAAGACATATGTATGCAAGTCAAAGAGTGGAAAAATGCATTAATTGGCTATATCATTGGGATTTATCCATATGAAAATCAAATGAAGGACTATGCTAAGAAGGTTTGAGGCTGCAGATTCTATTCATGATGATGGGTATTATATTTTTAAATTTTGATATACTTTTGATAAGAAAAAAGTGATGCAAACATAGCCTTATTTTTATAAAAATAGATCACTAATTTGAGAAAAGACTTAAAATAATCCACTATCTTTGAGTTTAAATTCAAAATAGTCCCATTTCTTTTTAGCAGAGCATTAATAATCCAAATTCTTTATTAAAGTGGGGTACTTTTAGTCTCCAATCTAACTGTCATGAGTCTTTTAACAGAGAATAAGGTTATGCACATGACTTTTTTTTCATAGCAAATTAACTCCAACACTATTGTCTGATCACGATTCTAGAGATCACGATTCCAATCCTCCACGTTTTTATTCTGAAAGGCCTATGCACCGCCGCTTATCTTTTTGTTCTAATCGGGGTGATCTTTCTGAGTGGAGGCTATCATGCTCACATGCTCGTTCTAGATTATTCTGGAAGCTTAGTGATAATGCATGTTCATCAATGGGACAGGCCTCTGTCATCTTTGGCAACTTCAAATTTCTCAGGGTGTTAGATTTAGAGGGCGTTGTAGTAGATTCTTTTCCCACTAAACTTAATCATCTAAGGTACCTTGCTGTTCAAACTACTAAGAGTTTTTTTCCATCATCAATTGAAAATCTTTGGAATCTCCAAGCGTTCATAGTCAAAAGAAATGGAGGACAGGTATGGTTGTCAAATACTTTTTGGAAGCTGAGTAAGTTGAGATATGTTAGCATTAGTGATAGCGCTTTCTTTGATTTGTGTGGTGCATAAGAATCCTGTGATGAAAACCCTTAAAAGCTAGATAATTTGGAGATGTTTTCCTCAATATATATTTCCAGGGTGAACAATATGGAGAGGATGGTAAAAGGAACACATAATCCTCTAAAGTTAAAATGTGTATTTACTGATTTAGGGCGTGGGGGAAAAGGTTGAACCTTTCCCTGTACTAGACTCATTATCTCGACTTGAAATGCTAAAAAGTGGTCTTCATTGGTATCCTGCAGATAGGTCCTTCAAGATTAAGCTTTCCAAAGGAATCTCAAGAAATTGATATTATGCAAATTTCTTTTGCCACCTGCGAAAATTTGCATTAATAATTTCTGATTTGTTCCAACATAGGTAACAACAATAATGTTGAAGTTAATTTTCTATGAAGAAAAAGTCATGTGCATAACCTCATTCTCTTTTAAAAAACTCATGAAAATTAGATTCAAGACTAAAAGTACCCCATTTTAAGAAAGAATTTGGATTACTAATGCTCCACTAAAAAGAAATAGGACTATTTTAAATCTAAACTCAAAAATAGTGGACTATTTTAACTTTGAATTTAATGATGATATGCTTAGTCATATTCCTATATGGGTTATATTTTCTAGACTCCCTATAGGATATTGGTCCGAAAAAGCATTGAGCAAGGTTGCTAGTGCTATTGGGGTGCACTTATACACTGATGAATATACTGCTACTGTTGAAAAGATCTCCTATGCTAGAATCCTTATTGAGATAGATATCTCGAAGAACTTGTCAAATGATATAGTGGTAGAAATACCCTATGGACCTTGGACACAAAACATTGAAATGAATGAAGACTCAAATTCTGTAATCACTATCTCAGGATATGACATAAGGAGGATAAATGTTAGTATAAACATTCCCCAGGGGAGAGCAAAGGGAAAGAAAAGTTGATTCTGAAAGATGATGACCAAATGAGAATGGAAGCAACAAAGAAAAACAGAAATGTGAGAAATGCAGATGGTAAAAGGAAAAGAACTATTGTTATATGGAAGTCAAAATGCCCTCAATCTCATGCTAATAATTGTCAAGTTCTTGAGGTTTTCGCAATTACTTGAACCAGATCCGAGCCAAAGAAGTGAAAGTAACATATAGAGGAAAGCTTGATGCAGGACTAAATGATATATTGTAGGAATGAGGATAGTGTTGGCAACTACATGCCATTCTATCCTATATGACATTTGTACATGGACCGTAAGGGGTCTTAATCAATGCCACAAATAGAAGGAGGTAAAACTCTTTCTGAACCAAAAAAAATTGATTATCTTGGATGTCTTGAAACTAGAGTAAAGGAGAATAAAGCTGATACAATGAAAAGAAAGATAGCTCAAGGATGGATAGATATTCATAACTATAATGAAGATGTTAATGGCAGATTTGAGTATTGTAGAGAGCACATTTGAATGTCCCAAGTATAGAAATATATGAATAATATATACAATGTCATGAATAATATATACAATTTATAGTGGAAGACCCAATATTATAGATTAGCCTCTAAATTTCATTGTTTATGCCAACAATAAAATTTAAAAAAAGAGTGTTTATAGACTAATTTGATGAAACTTACTCTATAGTTTAACTACTTTGGATATTATGTGGAGATTTTAACAATGTACTAAGATTAGATGACAGGCTAGGTCTCCAGTCTCATCATAGGAGACTCAAGAGTTTTCAAAATTTCTTTGATACATTTCAGTTAACTATTATCATAGCTACAAGTTGACATTGTACTTGGTGTAATAAGCAAGATAATAGTAGAAGGGTGTATAGCAAAATTAACTGGGTCTTTGGCAATATTCATTGGCTGAGTCAATATGGGCATGTGAAAGTTGAATATATGAAAAATCCTTCTGTACTAGATCATTCAACAATCTTGATTAAGTGCAAACGACATCATAACAGCCATCCGAAGCCATTCAGATTCTTTATTAACATGATGAATCATCCTAATTTTGATATTGTACTACAGAATGCCGGGGGAGAGACACATAAATTATAAGATGCAATAGGTGTGGGAGAAGCTTAAGAAGTTTAAGGTGTAAAGTAAGAGCATAAATGCATATATGGTTTCATATAAACACAACTTGCATGTTTTGAGAGAAAAACTAGAAATTATTCAAAGTCAATTGCAAATTAATAACCTTGATCAAAATCTCATGGAGCAGGAAAAATAAATACTAATTGACATTCATAAATGGAGTGATGTTAAAGAAACTTCATTTAGACAAAAAGCTAGGGCAACATGTATTGACTAAGGAGATGTTATTACAAGTATTTTTATGTTCAAGAGAAAATAAGGAATAACTACAATGTGATATCTTCAATCTATACTGAGGCGGAGCCAAGTTAACAGAACCAAAGGAGATAGAAGATGAGTTTACTGCTATTTTCAAAGATGTAATAGGCACTAGAGCTACTAGACTGAGAGGATTGAATACAACAGTGGTCAGAGGTAAAAAAATATCTCTCAATTACACAACAGAGAGATCTTATAAAAGAAGTAATCACTGAGGAGATGTTGAAGGCTATGAGGGCCATGCCAAAGGATAAAGCACCTAGTGTTGATGACTTTCTGATTGAATTCTGCACTAAGAAATGGGATGTGTTTCAGCAAGATATCATTGCAACAATGAAGCTATTTTTTAGTACATAAAGTATGTATTTTTCTATTAAGATTATAACTGTGACACTAATTCCTTAAGTACCAGCTCCTACCAAGGTAAAGGATTATAAACCAATAGCTTGTTACATCACTCTATACAAAATTATATCTAAGATGATTACAAGAAGGATAAAACTTGTGACATCTGAACTGGTGGGCAGAGCTCAATCAACTTTTATTGAAGGAAAAAGTATAGTAGATAACATCATGGTGAGTCATGAGATATTCAAAAGCTATAACAGGAAATGAATTTTACCTGGGTGTGTTCTCAAAGTGCACATAAGGAAGATTTATGACGCTTTGGAATGAGAACTTAATCAGCTGGCTGCAAATGCAGATTTCAACTATCATCTAAGGTGTGAAAGGTTGGATAGTATTCATATTTGCTTTGTTGATGTATTGTAGGGCTAATATTGATTCTGTTACACTAATACATAATGCACTGCTGAGGTTTTCTGAAGCTTATGGACTTAAGGCCAACAATGACAAAGCTCCTTATACATTGCTGGAGTGAGTAAACAAAGCAAGCAATTTTTAATGCTTTAGGGTTCAACTTAGACACTCTGCCTTTCAAGTATCTGAGTGTATCTCTAGCAACTAACAAGTTGCATATCAATGCTTATTTTCCCCTCAATGAGAAAATCAAATAGATAGGATTACTTGTTGGTCAGCAAAACTATTATCTTATATTAGCATATTTCAACTTATAAAAACAGTCGTGTTTGGAGTTCAGACTTATTGGACTCAAATTTTTCTCATCCCTAAAAAGGTTATGAAGGCAATAGAAAAACTGTGTAGGACCTTTTTGTGGACAAGTGTTGTGACTATATCAAGAAAGGCATTGGTGATATGAAAAAATATTTGTTTACTAGGGGTTGCAGGTGACGTAAATATCATGAATCTATGCACTTGAAATGCAGCAACCATCCTAAAACTATTATGAGTTACACAATGGAAGAAGGGATATCTTTGGGTCCAGTGGATCCATAACTTTTATATTAAACATAGAGACTTTACTCAAGTTCAGATCCCTAAAACTTTTTCATGGGTGGTGAAGAGGGTGATAGAGTCTAGAGATGTATTAATGCAAAGACAGTGTACTTATGAGACTGTGCAATAACAACTTGAGAAGATCTAAATTGGTAAAAAAATTTCATCCATAAGATGTATGTTTCTTTGATGCCAGAACATCCAAAAGTGCCGTAGAAACAATTGGTCCTTCATCCTAGAATCTATCCTAGATACAAGTTTATTCTTTGGCTGGCTATTCAGAGAAGATTAGCAATAATTGACAAATTATAAAAAATAGAAATCACTGTGACTCTAGACTATGTTTTTTGTGGAGTACAAATGAAGACTTTTTCACACTTGTTTTTCGAGTGTAGTGTAATAAGGAGATTATAGAATCGTATATTACAATGACTAGGCTACAACATACAAGTGCAAGACTAGGATGCTGAAGTACATTGGAGAAATCAGATGGCAAGAAAGGGAGATAGTCTAAAAGATATTATTAGTCATGCATTTGCCTTGCTGGAAAGCTAGAAATTATGTTCATTTCCAGAAGGATTGTTTTCACTCAGAGATGCTGGACCAAAAATATGGTGATACACATCCACATTCAAAGAGGAGTTTAGCAAATGGAAGATGGCATTACAATTGCTGACAACATATCCTATGTGATTATATAGGTTTCAATTACATTGTAATAGATAGATTAGATTAGTCATCATTAAAGCAGTTTGTCCAGGCTGTTGCATCTCTACTTGTAAATATTTTGGTTATCAATGAAAGCTATATTTATTTACTAAAAAAAATTATATATGAATATATATGTATTATATATATTTTGGTTAAAAAAAAGACATTATCAAGAAATTTGAAAAGATTCTAAAACACAAGGAAATTCCCAAAAAATTCAAGAAATTTGAAAAAAATATGAGGTTGAAAAAATTGAGTTTTATTAGTTTGATTTATATTTTAGGAATTTGACACAAGTAATTTGATTTGATATTACAAAATTCGAACCAGCTCGATCCATATACACTCCTAGATTGAACTTTTGCATTCTGTAACACTTATTGTTGTTTGCTTATAAAAAGATAAAAATATATGCTTTTATCCATATACACTTAAGTCCTCATCAAAATTATTTTAAGTATTAACACCTTTATATTGAAGTAAAATGACACTATTTCATTATTATTATATCAACTTATCAAAATTTTAAGTTAACTTTTATTATTCTACATTTATATTATATTTTTAATTAAAAAATTTATATTATTGATATTCTCACTTAATTAGCTATATTTATGAGATCTTTTCTTAAAGAAAAAGAGTTAAAGAAAAAAAAGAATTTACATAAAAATATAAATAAAAAAACTTAGGGACTATATATTTCTAAAGTTTGACTTTTATCCCCCGCTCCAACTCATCCTCCCCCTCCCCCCAATCTTATTGAACCGGCCGTGCCAATTCACTAAAAAACTGGTAAAGGGCCTAAAATGCCCTTAAACTATTGGAAATTATACAAAAATACCCTCCATCTACCTATTGGACTTAAGATTATAATGACTTGGGCATTATACGACTTCATTGGAACTTGAGAGTTTTATTTTTGATAAAATTTGAATCAAGTGTCGTCTCAAGAGAGACTACATGGCCTGTGTTAAGTCATACGGACCATATGGCCTCCAGTGGTGCGGCACTTGGCCTTAATTTTGGGAGTGTTGCCTTGGTGGGGAATTTCAAGCTGAGGCACGTCACACTTGGACCCCACACAGGCCGTATGACACCTCACGGACCATGTGGATGGCCTTAAGCTTGAAAAGACAATTTTTGGCCTAAGTATGGTCATGTGACTTGATATGAGTCGTATGGCCAATCGTAGAGCCTCTGAGGTGGAAAGTTTTCTAAGTGTTGCTTCACTCTTGGCATGGAAGATTTTATTTTGGTTAAGGTTGGAGCCACGGGCAACGGTACGGACCGTGTGAAGCCACACGACCCGTGTGGCCTAACCGTATAGCTCACTTTGGGCTTAAAAATATTCTAAGTATAGGATCTTCAAGCTCAATATAAGTTCACTCTCAAGCCATGAATTCAAGCTTATTTATATTGTTTAAGGCCATCATGGGTGTCTTACATCAAGCTAAATTCAAAGGAGTTCCATTGGTTAAGTTTTTCACAAGTACCGATAGAAGGGTCAACTTAAATGGGTCATATCTCTTAGCACAAAAGAAATTGGATGGACCACGACTAATCAAATTAAATCTCTTTTAGTTAGAATTCTAATGCACTTGGTTTCACCTTATCTAGAGTTTGGATGAAGAAGTTATGACCCTTTTCGTAAAGCTCGTCCGTGTAGAGCTTTCTAAAAATTGCCTAAGTGTTGCTATATGGGTGGGTTCACAATCCCATCAAACCTTGTATGGACCGTGAAACCTTGTACGGACCGTGACACCTCCTCATGGACCCCTGCAAAGGAATATGAGTTTTGCTTCATTAATATTTTTTTTTGTAATTGTGACTTCTCCTAATGGTCTTTTAGGACTTCCTATACTATCGTAAGACTTCCTAAAGACCTAGACCCTATTCCTAAAAATCGAATTCACTCCTCACATTTAAAAAACACTCACAAACTCTTCTCAAGAACTCTTGTGGAAATTCAAGCTTGGGGATCAAGGCTAACACAATTCTTCTTCAAATTGTCTTAGGATTTCTTCATTGGGTTTAGGTATTTGGATTTTGATACTTGGTTCCATCCAATCAAGGAGACCCAAATCCTTTCAAGCTAAACTTAAGCTCTCTTTGAATATGGGTTTTTATTATTTTAATTTATTAAATTAAATTAATATGTGGGTTGTATTTTATTCATGATTTTAAGTTACTTTAAGCCCTATTATGATGAATTACATTGAGATTATGAAATTATGAATATGCATGTCCCTTTTCAAGGCTTTTTTATGCATGGGTAATTATATTATAATGTTAAATGTGTATTTAATTATATTTTCATTTGAATTTCGTATTATATTATTGATTTTAGATTGAATCTCAATTAACCATGCACTTCTCATATCATTTATGGCATTTGCATGCATGACATTGTTATTATGAAAATTATAGAGAGGGTTAAGCTCAATTATGTTTTATGATATGATTTTGATAAGATATTGGTTATGACAAGAATATGATCACATACATGTCTATGATTATGTCTCTTTGAGCATTTTGGGTGCTTGCACCATTTCGTATATGTGAATGAGTTATTCCTATGCATAAGTATTATGACTATAAGCTATGTTTTAGCATTTGAGCCTAAGTATGGATTACTATAAATGGTGTTTAGCTTTAAGCCCAATTGTGCATTGAAATAATTTGGTAAGACTTGCATCTATTTGAAAGTATGTACAACTACGTATATTGTAAGTATTCTTGTCGAATGATGACTTAGCACTGATTGATTGAGGGAGGGCTCTCTTTTCTTGAACTATGTTCCTAACTAGGTTATGTGAAATCCTATCCGAAATGGGGATGCTCGTAAGGTTGACTCCAAAATGGGGATGCCTGCATGATAAAAGGTCCCGGTCTCGGAAGAGTTCTGCAGTTCACACTTGGGCAAAGACAACTCTCCAGTGGTGTAACGAGGAAGAATGATATGATGTGATATGTTATATGTGGAAATCCTATCCGAAATGGTGATGTCCATAAGGAAGGTTGTTTCATATGAAAAGGGGATGCCCATAATGTGAAGTATGGTTTACCTATGGCATGTAGATCACCTCTTTACCGATGAGGAAATTTCATCGGAATTTCAAGTAATAGCTCGCTTGGTCTTACTTATGTCGGTTGAGGTCAATATCCCAAATATATATGAGCATTATTTTGTTTCATGCATAATTGATTTCATGGCATATTGTTATACTACTTTTCTTTGGATATATACTTCTTTCTATATTATGTGCCCTTGTCATCTAACATTGAATACAGGTTTGGCAATTCATATGCATTGCACCCCACATACTTAGTACACTGAAATGTACTAATGCATACTTTTGCCTATATGATCTCACTATGTAGACATTGGAGACTACCTTCATGTACCGTTGGCGACTAGAGTTGATTTGAGATACTTATTGTAGTGAGTCCTATCTTCCAAGGACAAGCCACCACTCCTCTACCTATAGTGCTTTTATTTATATTATTTGCTTTAGGGTGAGCCGGGGATGTGTCTTGGCCCCCATCCAATCTTATGACTAGAGGCATTGTTCTACATCTTGTAGACTCTTGTACGAATATATGATATGTATTGTATTTGGAGCTTATGGTTATGGTGATCTTTTTGATATGGCTATCATGGATTGATTATGAGAATTATGATAAGAATGTATGATTTGAAGTGGAAATATAAAAGATCCTAAGTCCCGAATTGCCTCCATAGAGTGACTCATACTTACCCGCCTCTTAGTTCTTATGTGTTATATGCTATATGAATCCATGTCAATCTCTTTCCTATGATATCCCCATAGCGTGAGTCCTATTTTTTTGCCCCTTAGAACTATGTGCTTATTATTTGTGTATGCTTCTGAACTGATGATGTAAATATGGATACTTTGAGGCTTATTAGGGGACTCTGGGATTCCCATTCGCCGTGTCACCCTTAGACCCTAAGTCCGAGTTGTGATACAGATGGTATCAAAGCACTTAGTTATAAATGGTCATTGGAGTCCAACATGCCGCGTCAAGTAGAGTTTTATTCATGAGTGTGAAACACATCACATCTATGGGTAGGATGCTATAAGTCATTTTAGGAAATGTCTCGCTTTTTCATGATTCTTATCATGCTATGGAATGTGTCTTAAGATTTCCTCTTTACATTCCTCATTACCGAATAGGGAGAGTTACTATAGGCTCGAAATACAATCCAGGCAAGGAAGGTGTTGTAGTTGATCCTACAAATGAGATCAAAAGGGAGTTGGTGAAGGATGTACATTGTTGACAAGCTTGATCCTTTAGTTATTCAAAGTTTTCTTGGGTTGGCTGGTTATAATGGAAGGTTTGCTGAAAATTTATCATCTATTGCATCTCTATTTACTAAGTTGACTCAACAGAAGGTTAAGTTGGAGGGGTCGGATGAATATGAGAGAAGTTTTTAAACTTTGAAGGATCAACTTACATCGGCTCCTGGTTCGACTTTACCAAATGACTTAGATAGGTTGGTGGTGTATTGTGATGCTTCTCAAATTGGATTAGGTTGTTGATCTTAGGTGTATTTATACATCTAGTTAGCCAAAAATACCCATAAATAGAGACGAGCTAGAGGGTAAATTCATAGAGTCTAGGTGTTTTAGTTTATTTTTCTCTTATTTTACTAATATACGGTTATTTGTGTTTTGTGCAGGATTTTGCTTAATTGGGAAAGTCCGGAGTTAAACACGGATTTGAAGGAGGAACACAGCTCGGGATTCGAGAGAGGAAAGTTAGTAGAAGCAACAAGAAGACCAAAGTCCACGTGGCTGACTTGGGACAAGGTTGTGGAAGCTGAAAATGAAGAAAAAGGCGCGAAGCTGGAAAATGTGCAAGGTTCGCATCGTGGACCTATGCAAAAGATGTGTAGAAGTGCCCAGTCAACAAATTAAGCAAAAACCTAGTAAACATAAAGGGTTCAAGTCGCGAACCTGAGGATAGGATGCGCAAAAGTCGAGTTATGATATTTTTAATATTATTCTATCATAGACTTTAGGTTTACATTCTGTGTTTACATAAGAAACTCAATAGAGACGACGGAGAACCTTTTTCTCAGAGTGTTTTTGTTAGTTTGATCTTTATTCTTTGGGTTTTAATGTTTCCCATATCATTCATAGTGTATTTCATGACTATGAGTGGCTAAGTCTCTATATTTTGGGGTTGTAGCCACAGATAATATGTAGTTCTTAACTTCAAGCATCTATGAATGGGTTCTTTTTATTATTCCTATGCTATTTATATCTATACTTCTAAGTTTGGACAGCTAGGGAGTACATTAGTTGTTCACTCTAGATTCGAGAGATGTTGGAGTGGATAGAATGCAATAGTATAGGGAGCTTATTCGACTAGAAAACTAGGTTGATTCGTGTAAGGGAGACTTATGATAACTATCTTTACATCTCGCTCAATTCATATTATGGAAAGATAACTTTAATGTATTTTTATTGGTCTGTTTATCCCCGCTCAATGATGTGGTTACGCAGTCAATATAGGCCGATAGAGGCATGCAATCCTGCTCAGGTAATTTAAACCTCGTGAATCAATAATCAGGAATCCAGACATAGATAGACATTGTTAAGACTCAACGGAGTCATAAAAGCTACAACACTGGAAATACTTGTTAATTAATATCTTATTAGTAAAATTCAGATTAATTTAGAAGAAATTCACTTTTTACAATTATTTTACTTGTTTCTACAAATATTTTTACCAAAAGCACCATAAACATGACAACTAAGATTGGTTACTGAATTTATTCAAATTCTTTGGGTTCGACAACTCTACTCTTTAATTAAGGCCACTATATTACTTGTGAGACCACACATGCTTGCATGTGCTTAGGAAGAGACAAGCTTTTGGCACCATTGCCGGGAATTTGAAATGAATTAGCTGATTATCTAAGTTGTCTTGTTTAGTGGTGTTCGCTACATTTGATCTTAGCGGTGTTGTTTTGCAGGTAATTGATCGATAAGCTGGAAGATCAGGACACCTATTTTCGTCAGTCAAAGAGGAGAGCAGGTGTTGACACCCAATTTTTACCCTCCATGGTGTCAAATTAATCATCGAAGCTTTATTTTATTTTTAACGATTTTTT